>JAJJMA010115689.1:0-18415 GCA_023529015.1 Papaver nudicaule | reverse complement strand
TAAGGTTACTTGCAAAAGAATTTTCGATTACTTGTAAAACAAGAAGAGAAAATTAAGCATTAAGAAAACTCAAGTAAATCGGGAAATCAGATATTACCCAAAATAAAACTCCTCTCCACCGCGTGAAGGTTTTCTCCCATAAATAAAAATCAGCAAAAATAGTAAGAAACATTTAAGGCGGTTTAGGTACTTGGTTGACACGCAGATATGTGTTTTGGGCATCATCAGGGATAGCAATGTCTTTTTGCCCTCCTGCCCCCACCCATAAGAGTAGGAAAGCTCCTTACTCATATGGTGGCATTCACCTTTAGCTTTAACCCATATGGGACTAAACTAAAGACATTTCATTCACTCAAGAAAATGAGCAAGCATCCTAGTGACCCTTAGGTCATAAGATCAATTCACACCAAGACCAAGTAAAACAATAAAAACCCCATTTTCTCCAACATGTAGATCTCAATAGAGCTGGATTCATTCAAAGGTTATAATCAACAAACTTGCAATACTTTAATTTTATAGATCAGAGACAATATAATGCGGTTAGGTAAAAGTAATGCAAGACACCAGAAGTTTTGTTAACGAGGAAACTGCAACCAGCAGAAAAAAACCCGGGACCTAGTCCAGATTTGAACACACAGAGTATTAAGCGAATACAAACGCTAGCCCAATGTCAGACTTCGGACTGGAATTTCTCGAGACTGAACTAATCCTCCACGCAACCCAGCTACCGTGTGCTCCTACGTCTCTTGACTCCCGCAGAAGCTTACGCACTTGATTCCCCTAGATGACGTCCTTTACAGGCCTAGGAGTTGCTCAACAGTCCATTGTGAAGACTATGGCTACCACGTCTCTAACAGGACGCCTGGTTGTACTCAATTCTCTTTCAACAAAGAATACGATAGGTGATTTCCTTTAGACTTAAAGTCAAGGTTAATGAAAGTCAATTTACTGAGTAGGGATTATTGATCTAGCCTAAACAGTTTAACCTCGTAACGCGTGACAAACTTAGTATTAAAATAGTTCGTGAATTGCGTTATGGAGCTTCTAGGACTTAAAACACCGAGTGCATCCTTACGAAGTTTCTATCAAATATTTGGTCTTTATTGATTGAATTGACCGCAACAAAACAATTGACCTGAGATACATGATCATGAATATTACTTTCGACCTGTGCTTCACGATCCTGAAGTGAAGTCTTTCAAATAGTCGTAGTCCAAGAAAAGGACTTCGAGTTAACGACCAACCTTTATGAATGGATACACAGATGTGTGGAGGATTGGTTTGTATCTTGCTGAAGGTCATCTATTTATATTGATCGTCAAAGGAGGCTTTGCTTTAAAGTTAAGCAACCTTGAGTAGGGCTCAAGCAAGTTTGCGAACTTAGAAAAGTCCATAGGATTGTAATGAGATCCAACTCAATCTTCATCTAACCCGTTGGTAAAAACCTAGAGGCCGTGAGAAGACTCGCCTTGATCAAATCAAAGGATAACAATGTCTAAGTAAGTAGGCCACGCTATGGAGTCCATATAGGTATACACGAACCTAAAAGACTATTGTGGACAAGAGCTCTATGGGCCTTATTGTGAACGAGTTCGAGAATCCATTCACGAAAGGCAAAAACCTCAATATAGAAGTTTTTATCCATGGCTTATATGAACGCGTTCATGTGTAGTTTTTCTGAGTTCAGGAGTTTCCTGACTCTTATATCAATGTGTTCATGAAAAACTGTTGAGTTCACGAATTTTACCGTCCAGCATATGAACGTGTACGTTGTTCAGGTGTAATTCAAGAACTAGCTTTATTCCCACATTCAGGTTTGGCCCTGAGCACAAGTAGTCAAAGATTGACTTTGAGGCAGAAGGCCGGTGGGGCAGCAAAACCCACCTTCATGTTAAGCTACTACTACTTGTTTCTGAATAAAACAATTGTCATATATGTGTAAAAATGGTAGCAACGGGATTCGAACTTCCACAATTTCAACCTTGTGCACCATACAATGGCATACTTTTTGATGACAAAGAGCTCTTACATTAATTTACATGGTTTCTGATAATTGGGCAAGATTTTTATTGATGGCTTTGAGACATCCAAATCTCAGGGCGGGCCCTGCCCATATTCACTTATGCATTGACCACTTAATGATCTAAATGCTTAAGAGAATTAGTCTTTGATCCTTCGAGATCACTATAAACAATATCATATATTATTTTATTGATAGAATGGTAAATACGAAACCAAAAGAAAACCTTTATAACCTTTCAATGAAGACGATTAATATATCAAGTGTGTAAGCTCCAATCTTCATCTTCAATGGTCTTCGTCTCGAATACCTAATCTATCCTAGTCTGAAATGATATTGTAGACTTAATCAAGGATTGAGTTTTCGTCAACTAAACTTGACAACTGACTTGAGATAGCATCGCCAGTGGGTTCAACCGAGTTATGCTCTAACAAAGAAAAGTTTTCTTGGTGATATGATTGAGAGAAAGCCCTTCAAAACATCAAAGAATACCTTGCTAAATTATCAATCCTACAGAGTAGTTTGGGTCCTTGCTGACTTTTCACTCGCCTAGAAGGAAGGGATAGAGGAAATGTCGGGAATGAAGAAAGAACCAACCAATATGACTTGATCAAAGAAAACATCCACGAAGGTGAGAGGTTTTTGTCGATGCTTCTATCAATAATGAAAAAAGATGAATCAAAATAGTCTTCACATTGCCAAGAGGAGGTAGAGTTATCCATGAGGATGTAATCCATGTTTTGAGGATGATTATCGAGTTACTCACCAAAAGTGAGACTTACCAGCGACTCCCAGTTAGTAATTCAACAGATCAAGGGGCGACACCAAACATTTGACACATCCTTACAAAAGTACTTGTAGCTTAAAAAGTACTACTCTGCGCAAATTTCATACCTCAAGTTTTGGAATATCTGCAGGAAGGATAACAGAGACGTGGATGCCCTATTATCCATATATTCTATGATGAGTGATCCGAAGGTAAATTTTGTGAAAATTAACAGGTTGTACAAATCTTCAGTAGAATATAAAGAAACAAAGGGTATTGGTAACATAGATCGACAACGAACCTGACAATGATGATTGGAGAGCCCCGATCCATAGGTATCTCGAAACTTGGAATCACAAGAGAGAAAAAGTTGGCCCAGAAGATCCACACCATGTCTGACAATTATCAAATGAAAGATAGGGTCCTATAAACTACAGGGATGTTAGAAATCACAATGGTAGTAGATCACTAGCCAAAAAGATCAAACATGGATATTTCTAACCATACATGCATCAGGAAGAAAAAGGCACAGAGATTCGAGGAATATCAGAGGTTTGCAAATAAGATACATGCCCCAACGACCAGTATAAATTCAGTACTCAACCCATCACCTTTCGCCAAATGGGGATTCGATATTGTAGGACCGCTTGTGGAAGGAACCGAGAAACGAAAACACCTGATCATAACAACAAATTATTTCATTAAGTGGGTCGAGGCTAGACCACCAAAATATATTCGTGATAAACATTAGAGCATATCTCGGTTGAACCCACTGACGTTGGTATGTCAAGTCAGTTGTAAAGTTTAGTTTCCAAAACACAATCCTTGATTTAGTCTACAATATTGTGGATACCATATTTCATATGTCTCCTAAAAAGCCTCCGCCTCCAGCGCAACTCAGAAAATTCAACACATCGCCTCGGCTCCGCCTCCGCACGGCACCCCGCACGGAACCTCCGCACGATACCCCGCACGGAACCTCCGCTCGACACCTACAAGATCGCACCACCAAGACTCCGCGCCTGGACCATATATAAGCCTCCGCACGTACCACCATATATGATATGTAACCATGTAACTCATAAGAACTCTCTAGAACATGTACCCCATGTAAGGTAGCTTCCAAGTAATGCATATGAACCTTATTGAAACCTTCCATATTATGTAATCTCTAGGAACCTTCTAGAAAGCCACATATGTAACTAACCTAGAACCTCAATAAATAGGGGTCATTGTAAAAGAGGGGATGCCGGGATATACCACAAAATTTTAGTTTTCGTGAACCTAGTTGATTCTAGGTTGTTTGGACGATCTCACAAATCAATATTCAAACAACAACCTGAGTATAGTTAAAAGAACCGAACCCTAACAAGAACACATTCTTGTAGGTCTCAATAAAGATGGATTCACTACAGGTTATAGATCAACAAACTTGCAATTTCTTCAATTATATAAAACATAGATAATATAATGCGGAAGTGAAAAGTAATGCAAGACACCGATAATTTTGTTAACGAGGAAACTGCAAACCAGCAGAAAAACCCCGAGACCTCGTCCAGATGGGAACATCCTCAGTATTAAGCGAATACAGACACTAGCCTACTCTCAGACTTCGGACTGGAGTGTATCGAGACTGAATTAACCCTACAAGCAATCCAGCTACCAATGTGTTCCTACATCTTTTGGCTCCCGCAGAAACCTACATACTTGATTCCCCTAGCTGACGTCCTTTACAGGCCTATGAGTTGATCCATTTCCCTTCGTGAAGACTAGCGCTACCCTGCCTCTAACAGGACGCCTAAAAGTACTCTGTTAAAACAAGATACGATTATGATTTCCTTTAGACTTAATGTCAAGGTTAATGGAAATCAGTTTTACTGAATAGGGCTTATTGATCTGGCCTAAACAATTTTACCTCCTAACGCTAGACGAACTTAGTATTAAACCTAGTTCGTGAATATACGTTATGGAACTTCCGGGGTTTACGATTCAAAATCTATCATACGAAGTTTCTATCAAATCTTGATCGTGATAAGATTGAAAGAATTCAATCAACCCAATATACAAGATCAGGAATTTTACTTCCGACCTGCGCTTCACGATCCTCAAGTGAAGTCTTTTAATAGTCATAATCCAAAAGGACTTCGAGATGACGACCAACCTTTATGCAAGGATACACAGATGTGTAGAGGATTGAAATTGTATCTTGCAGAAAGTCATCTATTTATAGTGATCATCAAGGGAGGTTTTGCTTTAAAGTTAAGCAACCTTGAGTGAGGCTCAAGCAAGTTTCCGAACTTAGAAAAGTCCATAGGCTTGTATTGAGGTCCAACTCAATCTTCTTCTAACCCATTAGTCGAAACCTTAAGGTTGTGAGAGGACTCACCTTGTTCAAGAAGGGTGGCTATGGCTCAAACAAGTTTGGCCAAGATATGGAGTCCATACAAAAGTATATGAACCCAAAGAAAATTGTGGACATGAGTCTCATGGACCTTATTGTGAAAGTTTACAAGAACTAATCACAATAGGTAAGAACCCCAACACATGAATGCGTATGTTGTTGAAGTGTTCTTCTCATGGATTATATGTACGTGTATATTAACGCGTATATAGAGCAATTTGCGGACTTCAGGAATTTCCTGAGTTCTCATGTACGCGTACATACAAAGTGCTCTAGCTCTAAACAAAAACGCAGTTCAGTTACGCGTACATGAACGCGTATGTTGTTCATGAAATTTAAGAGCCAACTCTAATCCACATTCTACTTGAGTATTAGTCGTGAAATGACTTAGATGCTTAAGTGAACTAATCTTTATAATCCTTTGGATCACATAAACAACATCATAGACTATTATCATGATAGAATGGTAAACACGAAACATGAAAGGAAAACCTTTCTAACCTTTAGTGAGGACGATATGTTTAATCAAAAATGTAAGCTATGGTCTTCATCTTCAGTGGTCTTCGTCTCTAATTCCTAAATCTATCCTAGTCCGAGTTGTAGAGTAGACTTATCAAGGATTGTGTTTTGGTCAACTAAACTTGACAACTGACTTGAGATAGCAACATCAGTGGGTTCAACCGAGCAATGCTCTAACAATCTCCCCCTTTGTCAATTTTAGTGACAAAACCAATCTTACATATGGATTCAAAAAGTAAAATCTTATAGCCCTAACCATATGTACTCGATCTTCTTGTAATCTTCAACGTCTTCGAATAAGAGTGTTCTAACAAGTGAAGATTCAAGGTAGAGATAATAAACTCAAAGTCACCACACATCTTGGTTATAGAAGGACATAGTCCAATAAGAGTTTTTTATGCAATTGAGTAGTTTATAAAACTTGTAAGCGTATTGCATCGATGCTTAAAGATACTACACAATATGATATGTTCTCCCCCTTACTCAATACACTTACTTTTGCTTTGACATGACAAGCACATCGATTTTACTCCCACTATGACAATGTCGTAGACATTTGTCTAAGTAGTTAGAAGATTTTACTCCCCCTTACTACAAGATTTCTCCCCCTTTTTGTCACAAAAATAGACAAAAGAAAAAGAAAAATAGGAATCATCATAAAATAACATCAATCAATGTAGACAAAGGTAAACATACCTGAAACGAGAGATAAAAAGATGCAATTCTCTCGCAATTTCCACAGCCGCACACCCCAAAAGATATTACCATGAAGCACAAGTTCAAAAGAACTCCCCCCCATTATGTGTCATTCCCTCAAGAACAACGCGACGACCTTCCCAAGCAAGGATTTTAGATAAATTCTTGGGTTAAAGCACAATTTTACAAGTAAAATTGCAATTATGTTTTTCTTCCCTAGCCAATTACGGTCAAATAGGAATTCAAGGTTTAATCTTTCTAATTCTCATAGAGTATTGGTCAACCATCGCCTTTAGATAAAACATAAGGTTACCCCTTCCTAGTGGTTGTAAGACTAAGAATCAAAGGTACAACATTTTATCCAGCGAAGTCCAATATTGTATCCTACGAGGTTCCTCCTTATCAAAATCGTCTCCCCTTAGCCATAAGAGTCAGAAGCATGGATTTTGATAGTTCTTCATGAACCGCTTTACCTGAACGGGTGATATGGCTAAAAAAACAAGTTTACGATTTTTGCAATACATTCATAAAGATAATCAATTAAGATCAAGTATTGCAATCATCAATTAAGATTTTAATTAAATAACCTCTATTAATTGATGAGAAGAAAACATGAAAGTAGTATAAGCAATAACATGCTTAAATTAAAAAGATGACTACTTCTAGCATAGTGATTACCCAAACCCTAGGGAAAATACAAAAGCTTTTTAGAAAAGGAGTTAACTATGCTAAGCAAAAAGAATACCTAACTCAACCATCTGAGTCAGTATCTTCTTCTGGTTCACTCGAACTATTGAAGTCATCATCTCTCTTGAACACGTAGTGAACATAGTTGGCTTCAGCATCTTCATCAGGAATGTTATTAAACATATTGTTCAAATCATCTTTTAGAACCGACATCTCACCAGCTAATTCATGAATTTCAGATCCCAGTGATTCCATGTTAACAATGTCAACAAGTTTAATCTTAAAAGCTTTAACTCTTTCAGAAAGTCGTGAACGACTCCTGCAGAGATCATGGTGTCATCTTCTACATCTTGATGATCATAGGCAAAGTAGCTATTTGTTGTTGCATAGATTTCTTGAGAGTCAAGAGTTCCAGCAATAGCATCATCAAGAACTGTTCTCTTCTTCTTTCTTTCAATCCCAACATCTTCACAATCCATAACTTTGCAAGCTTCTTCCATATTATTTTGTGTGACACTACGAGTAATATGTCTCATGGTTGTGGAGAAGGAACTTGAACGTGATTCCAAGTTCTAATAGGTGTGTTATTTATAAAATTTCAGGGATGAGGTATCAAAAGTTTGACAAGTACATAATGCCTATCATGAAGAAGGCGGTTCTGAAACGTGTATTCTTACGTTCTAAAGTTTTCCAGAAGTATTTGGACTTCCTTACGTTTCCGAACGAGTTATACAATTGTGGGTCAGATACTTTATGACCAGTAAGTCTCAAAGGCAATTGGGCATATCTCACAAAGAGGTCCAAAGATTGGATGTACGTGCCCGTATTGAAGGAATTAATGTATACCCAAAATTTAACAATAATATCTTATTTAATTCCCTAATTTCAGCCAACAAGAATTTTAAGTTTATATATCAACATTATGAATAATTCTCATAGACTTCTTAGCTTTGGCTCATAGTTATTCTGATGGATCCTGGTCTCGACTCTTGCCTTAGGAGCCAGATGCAGGGAGGTTGCTAGAGATATCTTTATGAAGTGTTGATACTCACATCAAGTCATTACATTTTGGACTTTTTAATATATATGTGATAGCACCTTTCAGTGTAGGATGTTAACTCACTGCAATTCAGGAGATGTAAAAAGGTACTCATAAGATATTTTGTATAAGACAACCACATTGGGAATTTTTACAGTCTGTGTGAGACAATCTTATCTCACAGTTTTAGATATCACTTTTATTGGAGCAAGCTCAACATGTGATAGTAAATTCATATCTTATGATTGACTTATTCAGGAATTTCCTACAAGAATTATGATATGTAATACTAAGGTCCCACTTTTATTGATCAATAAGGCACAATAACACAAGTTGTGAGAGATTTTAATCCTTGAAGGTATCCTTCATATATTTGAACAAACAATTGTTCAATATTCAAAAAGAATGATATAAAGAGTGTGATCAATAAAGATTCACATCAGGTGTTTCAGAAACATAACGAGAACAATTATTCTATTATCATCAAGAATGTAGTTTGAAGATTACCTAAGAGTCTTCATCGGATTTGGTAGAATGATGATGATACTAGTTTTTAGACCTGAAAGCACATGTTCTCCGTTTGTACCCAGTAATAATTGCCTTTGTTTTCACCAAACATAGTGGGCACTCCTTTTTTGGTGAGAAGGCACAACACAATCATATTGTGTTGAGGTGAACCGATGGTTCACCAAGGATAGAACATGACTCTGACAATTTCTCATTTTCCTTCATATAAGATCCCAACTTTTGTGTTTACGAGAGTTGATATAAGTTTATCGAGGATTTTTTCATATGCCTGTATATGAGATGTGGCATCAGGGAGAATAGATGGACAAGATTTTACCAAATTTGTCACAAGTGTGTCAGAGACAATTTCCATGATTTTTGGACTATCTTCTTTTTGAGAACACTTAGAAGATGGCTCATCGACAGGGCAAGAATCATTATTACAACTATCATCTTTGCTCTTCTGAAGAGCTAGGGCAATAGCTTTCTTTTCACGTTTAAAGACTCTTCTCCTGCCAGTAGGGTGACTCAAGGCTTTGCAATGACAGCAACGATGAATCTCGTCTGACAGCCTTTTGAATTTGAAGGACAAATCTTGTTCGTTAGAAATTTCTTTTGGAATGGTGATTTTATCCATGATTCACGAAAGTGTCAAACACAGACATTTACGTCTTTCAAGGTGTTTGCCTGCTCTGATACCAACTTAAAAAAGAGGGGATACCGAGATATACCACTAACTTTTAGTTTTCGTGAACCTAGTTGATTCTAGGTTGTTTGAACGATCTCACAAATCAATATCCAAACAACAACCTGAGTATAGTTCAGAGAACTGAACCCTAACAAGAACACGTTCTTGTAGATTTCAATAGAAATTGATTCACTACAGGTTATAGATCAACAAACTTGCAGTTACTTTAATTATATAAATCAGCGATAATATAATACGGAAGGGAAAAGCAACGCAGGACACCAGAATTTTGTTAACGAGGAAACTGCAAACCAGCAGAAAAACCCTGGGACCTCGTCCAGATGTGAACACCCTCAGTATTAAGCGAATACAGACGCTAGCCTACTCTCAGACTTCAGACTGGAATGTATCGAGACTGAATTAACCCTACAAGTGATCCAGCTACCAATGTGTTTCTACGTCTCTTGGATCCCGCAGAAACCTACGTACTTGATTCCCCTAGCTGACATCCTTTACAGGCCTAGGAGTTGCTCCACTTCCCTCCGTGAAGACTAGCGCTATCCTGTGTTCAATTATAAAAGTATACCGCAAGTGCACGGTGTCTATGTTGTAGACAAAGGCAAGCACGGTTCGTTCCCAAGAGGAGTGTAAAATTACTTCTAGCTAATATCAAGAACTTCCTAATCAATATCAATTCAAGTGGAAAGTTTCAGAAACTTAGACCACGAAACAAGCAAGTAAATCGGATGAAAGCTGATATAATAAGGTGTCAAACAATATGGGAGAATGTTAAGGCTCCGGGAATCCGTTGTGGGATAGGTTTTACTTGCACTTAATCACTAGGGTTTCGATTTTATTACTCATACAAAGTGGCAACACATAGCCACTATTGTACGTAAGGTATGTCATTCAAGAATCGTATATATGAATCACAAAAGATTGTTTGTTCTCAACCTAAGATAGAATTTGTAAGCACTAGATATACATGGCATAACTAGTCGCAGGAAATTCATAAATCAAATAATTCAAGGCTCAATAAGTTCTTCTAGAAACCTAACGATGGACTATACTTGGTATAGAACATGAAAAATTATATAGAAGTGAAAACATTAAAAGAGAAACACAAACATGATATGAAGTACTTATTATTGAAAACCCATGTTCAAAACGCAAGCAAAATATCCTACTACTTCATCCCTTTGCCCTAACAAGTTATTAGCAAATCATAAAGAAAACAAAACAATAAAACTCCAAACTATTTTTGCGTTCACGACTTCCTGACGCGAGAGATCCATTTCTTCCTGATGTGCGCCTCCTCTTATATCTCTTATAACTCCTACAAATCAGCACCCTAAGAGACCAAAAAACCACCAAGACTCTCTTGCTCGAAAGCCCAATCCAACACTGCAAATTCTCCTTGAATTTCAGCTCAACCCATAGCCTGTAGTGCACACACCTTGGCAACAGTCCACCAAACCCATCGCAAACACAATCATCCAGTCCATGGCAAACTAGCCAGCATAAACCTTGTCCTGCACCACCCCCAGTCACGGCTTAAATCAGCTTCCACAATCCATCAGAAACGTCTGTTCTTCAACTTATTTTCACGTCCATCTTGAACCCGATCCATTATTCATATCCTTTCATTGTCATAGCAGTTGACTTCGTTTCCATATGCTAACCTCTGGAACTACCTCCTTTTATCCTCTACACAGTTCAACAGAAACAGGACTGCAACATCACCTTCTCATAATCTCAGCAAAACCTCACCTAAATGTTCTCTCAAAACCGATCCTCATGGTTGCCCATTCTCACATCCGATCTAAACCCATTTCAGTGTTCAGTGTAGTTACCCCAATCACTCCTCAAAGTCCTTCATCCAGCACCTGCAACTGGTTGCTTCAGCTCATAGTTTTTCCTCGCTTCCGCACCTCTATTCAGTCATTTCAACAAACAATTAATATGCAACTTTCCTGTTGATTATTAACGAATTCAATTCGTTTTCTTCTTCTGACACAGCTCCGTCCCTGCAATATAATCATTCCACAACGGCACACACACACATTCAACTCAGTAGACTCGAACGGCTTCATTTCTCAATCCCTTCATTTCGACTGGATTTCAGGCTAAGAACTTGCCCGAATCCAAATCAATTATATACCCAATCTCTGTTACTTCCTTGTCTTCCAAATGTGTCTAAACCTTGGCAAGTAATCACCATCAACAACAGCAACACAAACCATCTCTTTCCTAGAATCTTGGCAAATAAACTCCACATGAACTTCATAGGATTGGACCCAGAAATATCAACTCGAACCCTGTCTTCCTGTGCTCTTCTTGACTTCAAAATCCTATTGAAATCCTTGGCAATATCCATCCCACATCACAACCATAGAAATGGTCACGAACTGAAGAGAGTAAGAATAAGTGCTAACCGAGTCTGATAATGTTTATATAAGAAGGCAACCCCAATCCAGAACACGTCTTTCTTCAGCAAATTCTTTAAACTTCAGCTGGTTTCCTCAAGTAGAAGTGCACAAGTGCTTCAGCCATTCTTTAAGCTTTGGATGGCTGCCTCCATCAGATCTTGCGCTTGCCCTCCACAATTTCCGTCTACGACACTTTAGAACTATGCATTCTTCCATCACCTTTCAATTGTCTTCAAATAATTAATTGAGTTGTTATTGTTTTTTTTTGTATAATATGACTTCAAAGTACCTGCAAAATAGAAAACGACGTAAAATAAAGAATGTACGAGGCTTTAACAGCCTAAAGTGTATCAGTTAGGTACTATTGAATAAGCATTTTAAGTGCCTATGACCCTGCCTCTAACAGGACGCCTAAAAGTACTCTGTTAAAAACAAGAATACGATTGTGATTTCCTTTAGACTTAAAGTCAAGGTTAATGGAAATCGGTTTTACTGAATAGGGCTTATTGATCTAGCCTAAACAGTTTTACCTCTTAACGATAGACGAACTTAGTATTAAACCTAGTTCGTGAATATGCGTTGTGGAACTTCTGGGGTTAACAATTCAAGACCTATCGTACAAAGTTTCTATCAAATCTTGGTCGTGATAAGATTAAAAAAATTCAATCGACCCAAGATACATGATCAGGAATTTGACTTCTGAACTGTGCTTGAAGATCCTCAAGTAAAGTCTTTTAATAGTCGTAGTCCAAAGGACTTCGAGATGACGACCAACCTTTATGCAAGGATACACAGATGTGTAGAGGATTGAAGTTGTATCTTGCAGAAGGTCTTCCATTTATAGTGATCATCAAAGGAGGCTTTGCTTTAAAGTTAAGCAACCTTGAGTGAGGCTCAAGCAAGTTTCCGAACGTAGAAAAGTCCATAGGCTTGTATTGAGTTCCAACTCAATCTTCTTCTAACCCGTTAGTCGAAACCTTAAGGTTGTGAGAAGACTCGCCTTGATCAATAAGGATGGATAGGCTCAAACAAGTTTGGCCAAGCTATGGAGTCCATACACAAGTATATGAACCCAAAGATTTTTTTTGACATGAGTCTCATGGACCTTATTGTGAAAGTTTGCAAGAACTTATCACAATAGGTAAGAACGTCAACACATGAACGCGTATGCTGTTGAAGTGTTCTTCTCATGGTTTACATGTACGTGTATATTAACGCGTACATAGAGAAATTTGTGGAGTTTAGGAATTTCCTGAGTTCTCATGTACACATATGTGAATGCGTACATACAAAGTGCTCTAGCTCTAAACAAATGAACGCGTGTGCTATTCATGCAATTTAAGAGCCAACTCTAATCCACATTCTATTTGATCATTAGTTGTGAAATGACTTAGATGCTTAAGAGAACTAATCTTTTTAATCCTTCGGATCACATAAACAACATCATAGACTATTATCATGATAGAATGGTAAATACGAAACATGAAAGGAAAACCTTTCTAACCTTTAGTGAGGACGATATGTTTAATCAAGTATGTAAGCTCCGGTCTTCATCTTCAACGGTCTTCGTCTCGAATTCCTAAATCTATCCTAGTCCGAGTTGTAGAGTAGACTTATCAAGGATTGTGTTTTGGTCAACTAAACTTGACAACTGACTTGAGATAGGAACATCAGTGGGGTTCAACCGAGCAATGCTCTAACAGTCATATCCTTCAAGGAAGGGATGATCTTCTCTTTTACTCATTATTAATAATATTATGTCTTATCTTATTGTCTCCTCTTATATTTAGGTTCTAGTGACTTGGGTGTGTTGTTTGGTATTTCCAACAACTAAATTTTAGTGCCGACTAAGGGGACGACGAATTCCACTAGACCAAAGTCACGCAGCTCTACCCGAGAGTGGTAAGTCGTTCTTTCTTTGTTGGGTTATCTTTGATAGATTTATTTATTTAGTTTTATGAATACTTCCGCTTTGCTAAAACTAATTAGAGCCCTAACCACATTTTCACAGTACCACCTGATTTCATAATGATTGCTTGATGCCTAATGGCAGGGGTTGTGGTATGTATGTGAACTGTGATTTTTTCAAAACCACCACTGTAAAACTTTTGTTTCATCTTCAAAAAACATTCTGTTATTTTAGATAAATGGGTCTTTCTATTTAGTTTTTGATCATGATGATCTCAACCCGCTTTTCTATTTTTCTAAAAAGCTCAAAGCAAAGTGAATACGAATTATAAGCTCCCTTTTTTAAGAAAGACACACTCAAGAATCCTCGAGCTAAGAGTCAAAATTACCACAGTTTTTTCAAAAAGAAAGACATTACTATCTGTCATTTTCACAAACTAAGTAGCGTCATATAGAAAAAGTGTTATTTTCCAAGCAGAGGATCGCAACACCCATATTTTGGATTTTTAACGCGTCAGTCGTCCGCAGATGGGAAAGGAATGCAAATTTGCTAATCCATAGCTTTATCTTGTGAACCAAGTCCGGTCAGATATTGGAACACTTGGCGAATCATTCACCCAAAACCTCACCAAGAAAATCACAAAATTAGGAAATCCAAACTGCGGGTCCGAAGCTACGCTAAAAACCGCAGGGAGTTTCATAGAAGCCAGTGAGAGTTGTTCCATAAAGTAGGACCACCTTGGTTTCCTTAAGCTTTGTGAAAATCCAATAGCTCACACCATAACACCAGCCTTCATCAATCAAAACCCAAAGCAGGTATCCGCAGAAATGATTAGTGAGCAACCAAGTAGAAAAATAAGCCTCAGCGCAGTAGACAAGTTGACAAAGGCAGAATCAGCAGAGACCAGTAAACCAGCGCAGCGGCAGAGAAGGCACAAACGATACAGAAAGTCAGCACCATGCGGAGAGAATCAGCAGAGCAGCGTAGCAGAAATCAAAATTGGAGCTATGATGGAATTAACAAGTCTAGTAGCAGCGCATGCATTAGCAACATAGACCCTACCTAGACGGCTCAGAGAAATAAATGAGCTACTCAATCAGGATAAGCATATCGGAACTCTCACTACGCATAATTTCTTTCCAAGTTCATAGATCAGCATGATACAATCTGCATTTCGCCATTTTTTAGAATAACATATCTTTTCTGCGGATAGCCCTTAGAACCAGAGAAGCGTAGTGATAGGTGGTCAAAATACCTATTCAAGAGTACCTTAATCGTGCACTTTAGTCGACTTGAGCCTCATACATTGTGTGTTTTACTTGTTTTCTATTTTACAAGTATTTTGGAATTATATTCAATAAAATGAAGCAGGAAACAACTCTATTTACAAGTTGGCGACTCTAGGTTGGTCGAGTCACGTACAAGAGAAGAGCAAGGTTACAAAGGTGTCGCAAGAGAATCACTAAGGGGCATCCACAGTTCATTGAAGGCAGCCAAGGACAATTACTAGAGCACTCAAAGAAAGTTACTCAGGGCTGCCACGAATACAAAGGAACATAGGGGCACCACAAGGAGTTCAAGGCAGCCAGGTTAGATCCAATTGCAGCTGGTTGCTAAGGGGTGTCCATTCTCTAGATAAAAGTCAATCGAAAATTCAGATCTGGTTTTCTGTGTAGGAAACACACAGTAGAACAGAAGGTGAGAAAGAGCAGAGCAGAGCTCTGGAGAGAAAAGAGAAGTGAGGAAAAAGAAGACCACCACCACTGATAGTTGCTGCTGAAGACGACCAGGATTTCTGCTACTGAAGATCAGTGGGGAGATGTTGTTGCTGTTGTTGTTTGCTGTCGAAGGCAGAGAATGAGTCTGAGTGAAGAAGAGATGGGTGTTGTGAGTCGGGCTAAGAATACAAGCCAGGAGATGCTTTAGGAAGCAAGGGAGTTGGCTGAAGTTGCCGTTGGAAGTGCAGAAGAAGAACAGAAGCAATGGCTGCAGACGATGATGGAAGGGATGGAAACAAGCAACTGAAGGTGGAATTGATGCTGCAAGTGGAGGTGCATTCATGAGCAAGACAGAAACAACGGCTAGAGAATTGATTGATTGTATGGCAGCGAACTCTCAACAATTTTACACCCGTTCTGAAACTCTTGTCAAGAAAGTGAATGAGGTAAGTGCATCTCCTGATCTTTATCAGAAAATGGATAATCTAACTGCTATGTTGCAATAGGTGGCAGTGGCAGTGATACCTCAACATTCAGCATATGGAGAGGACAATAAACAAGTCAATGCTGTATTTCCAAATCAGCAGAGGCCGAGATATGATCCCTACTCTAACACTTATAATGCAGGATGGCGAGATCACCCCAATTTCAGCTACGCCAACAAGCAAGCTGAGGTTCAACAGCCTATTTACAACCGCCACAACGAGTACCAACAACAATTTCAGCCACCGCAACAACAACAAAAACAAGGTTCCAACATGGAGGATTTGCTGAAATCATTCATGCAAAGGACTGAGAGTACGGTGAAAGAATTACAAACACAAGTGGGCTCTCTGGCAGCTGAGTTGAACCAATTGAAGTCACAAAATAGTGGGAAACTCCCTTCTCAACCTATCATCAATCCAAAAGAAACGGTGAATGCCGTGACGTTGAGAAGTGGTACACAAACTGTGCAACCGGAAGACAAGATCACCAAATCGAGTTCAGTTGAACCTGACAAGGAATCAGAGACATTTCCTGAAACTACTAAGGTATCTAAGAAAATTTCTAAATCTCCTGTTTCTACTTATGTTCCGCCTTTGCCTTTTCCTCGCAGGTTTGCTACTTCCAAAAAGACGGAACAAGAGACTGAGATTGTAGAAATTCTCAAGAAGATTCATCTGGAAATTCCATTTGTGGATGCTATCAAACAAATTCCTCATTTTGCGAAAGTGGTAAAGGATTTGTGTACCAAGAAGCGAAAACTCAAGGGTAATGAGGTAATGAGTGTGGGGGAGAATGCATCTGCTGTATTGCAAAAGAAACTCCCACCAAAATGCAAAGACCCAGGTAGTTTCGACATTCCAGTTGTTATTGGTAATACTAAATTTAGCAAAGCTATGTTAGATTTAGGGGCTTCAGTGAATGTTATGCCCGCATCCATATATGAATCTCTTAATTTAGGTCCTTTGAAAGAAACAGGTGTTGTTTTACAATTGGCTGACCGTACTAATGTTTACCCTAGAGGTGTTGTTGAGAATGTGTATGTGCAGGTCAATCAATTGGTATTTCCAGCAGACTTCTGTGTGTTGGAAATGAGCGGAGACCCATCAGATGCATCCATCCCTTTGCTGTTGGGACGACCATTCATGAAGACGGCTAAAACCGTCATTGATGTTGATGAGGGAACGTTGACAATGAAATTTGACGGAGAAACAATACGTTTCAACATTTTCGAGACGAAGAAACATCCTAGTGATGTTAACTCTTGTTTCTCCATCAATATGGTTAGTGATTCAGCTGAACGAATATTCAAGAAAAGAAGGCGAAAGAGTTCAGACAAGTGCAAGGAAAAGAAAAAGGCGAATTCTGGTAACAAAATTTCTGAAAAACACTTTAGTGTTGGACAGAAAGTTCTTTTATATAAATATCGCCTACATTTATTTCCTTGTAGAATGAAATCACATTGGATAGGACCTTTTGTTGTGCTAACTGTGTTTTCCAGTGGTGCAGTAAAAATTCGGAGTTTGTCAACGGGAAAAGAGTTTAAGGTTTATAACCATCGGTTAAAACCTTATTCTGAGAATGATATCCCTCTGGAGGAATCATAGAGACATTACGTCAGGCTGATGACGTTAAAACAAGCGCTACATGGGAGGCAACCCATTTGTTTGTATCTAATTTTGCTGTTTTGTTTTGTTCTTTTCGCAGAGAGACGAGATGATGCTTAATGGGAGTCAACCCATTCAATTTCGCTTCGTGGGAGTCAACCCACTGGATATCTAACGCATTTGAACTCCATTGGACGAGTCAATCTACATTGAGGACAATGTAGAGTTCAAGTGTGGGGGAGGTAAGTCCTTATTTCTCACTCTCTCAAATGGCGAAAAACAGAACTGCCAAAGGCGAAAAACAGAACAGCCAAAAAAAAAAAAGAAAAAAGAAAGCCGAAAGTGCGGTTATATCCAGCCCTTTTCATCCGCTAAGGGGTAACCCTTATCCACTTAAAAGCACAAAGCAGATTTTCTATTCTTTCAGATCTGTTCTATGAAGTTAAGGCAGAGCAGAGCTGGTGACTAAAGCGATGAGAAACTGAAGAATGGATGGGAGTTGATTGATGATGGTGATTGATGGGTTGCTGTCGAGAATGGTTGTTGAGATGGTTGTTGAGATGGTGTTGATCAAGAATCAGATTTATCACCGCTGTGGGAGTAAACAGCAGCTGAAGAAGACATTAGCAGAAGAAATTGAGGGCATAGTTGAATTAAGGAGATGATTCTGGGAGATGGGTTCTATGTGGCTTGTCTTGAATTTGATTGATTTCCTGGTGATGAAGGAAGTGGTGATGTTGAGCTGCTGTGTGTGGTGAGAGAGTTGCAGTGAAGACTTGAGGAGTACACTGGTGGTGTGGATTGGAGCTGAAGATTGGCTTAGTTTTTGCTGTAGGAAGGATCTGCTATTGAGGTACTATTGCTGAGTGTTATGGTGCAGTGAATTGTTGCTGTTGTTGTGATGGTAGTGCTGTGGGTAACTGAAGCTTAAGGCAGAGGTGCAGAA
>JAJJMA010115667.1:4880-21021 GCA_023529015.1 Papaver nudicaule | reverse complement strand
ATGAAGAGGATAGCCAAGGAGATGGACTTGGTTGCTGATAAATGGCTTGAAGAGCATCGACAAGAAAAGAGACTTCAAACAGAATTATCATGCCCAGCAGCAGCAGACGGCAATCATGATGCCGAGAATGACTTCATGGGCGTGTTAATATCAATTCTTGACCAAGAAAATAAGGATGATCTCTTCTTTAATTACAGTCGAGACACTGTCATTAAAGCCACATGTCTAGTAAGAACAAATACTAAAAAGTAGTAGAAACTTCGAAAGTAAAAGATAAACTTGATTAGTAATTCGTAACTTCATATGCGGACATTGTTAACTGGATGACGTTAATTTCCTCCATTTTGCAGAACCTTATAGTAGCTGCTTCAGACACCACATCGGTGTCGTTGACATGGGTGCTCTCACTACTGCTCACCAATCCTAGTGTCTTAATTAAGGCCCAAAATGAGCTTGATACCATAGTTGGCAAGGACCGTACTGTAGAGGAAAGCGACCTCAGTAACCTCATCTACCTCCACGCAATCATTAAGGAAACACTCCGGTTATACCCACCCGGCCCACTGTCCTTCACCCACGAGGCTATCGAAGATTGCAACTTAGGCGGGTACGGAATAAAAGCAGGCACACGTTTAGTGGTCAACTTGTGGAAACTGCATCGTGACCCGCGGGTGTGGTCAAACCCTACAGACTTTCAGCCCGAGAGGTTCCTTTCAAAGCTTGATGGTAGTGCTGCTAGTGCTTGTGGTGAAGCAGAAAATTTAGACTTCACAGGTCTGCATTTTGAGTACACACCTTTTGGATCAGGCCGAAGGAAGTGCCCAGGTATCAACTTTGCCCTCCTATCAATTAACATGACACTTGCTCGCCTACTCCATGCATTCGATTTCGACTATGATTCAATTGGAGTGATGGATATGACAGAAGGTTCAGGTTTAACAATGCCCAAAGTAACCCCTCTGAAAGTTCACCTTCGCCCACGTCTCCCAGCAGTCACACTTTATTAGAAGTGGCAAGTAGGGAATTGGTATCCAAAGAAACGGTTTGTGTTCTTGGTTGGGAGTGATAGTTCTTGCCTCGAATTTCCTTTTTTCTGCATCAGTAAGTTGCAAGTTTCTAGTATAATGTAGGTAATCAAATAGTACATATTGTTGTATGAGGCAAACAATGATAAGCTAGGAAGGGGCCAAAAAAAAAAAAAAAACTAGTTTGGTTGCTTTTGCTTTCGTTTTTCTTTGGTAGAGTTTGATAGCTATTGTGTTGTTCTTAGTTGTGTTTAATTGTAGCTTCCACCGTTTGCTGTAGCTAGACTCTTTGTAGCGCTGTTATGTGCATCTTTATCTTTTACTTCAATAAAACCTTTCTCCTTAAAAAAAAAGAAAAAAAAAGTACATGTTACTTCATTCCGAACACCTCTAGCTAATCTAGTAACCATACAAGAACTAGACGATCGGTCGGACATTGCCATTGCCCTCGACATTGCCATTGAAATACCTAAATGTCTACTACAACATTGGGGCAATCACACGCCCGTTACATGTAGAACATTGTGTCTTTTGAATTGCTGATCTCAAGATAGGTGCTAATAATGTTGCGGGAGTAAGAGGTTTCTACTTGAAAGGAGTTGGGGTACTTCTCAACCAGGTACTTACCAATTTTGGTTTAGCATTGCCCTTCTTGGGAAAGCGGAAATATATGAGGGCAAAATGTGCTCAACTTGGGCAACTCAAAGAAGAACTTTACAATGTCACAGGTGAGGGAGATGGTAAGCCTTCAACAGCATAAACTGGAACTGTGTAGACATTGTTTTGCACAGGTTTGGTTTTGGGTATATTTGGAGAGGTTGGATGAAGTGGTGCATTTCACAAGCTAGATTCTCTATTCTCATCAATGGTGAGGCAACAAAAATGTTCACGAGTGAGAAAGGAATTCGCCAAGGTGATCCAATATCACCTTTTATATTCATTATGGTGGCTGAAATACTCTCTCAAATGATTAACAAAGCTGCTTCAATGGGCCTTATTTCTGGTTTTAAGGTGGCTACTAATGGTACTATTATTAACCATCTTCAGTTCGCGGATGATTTAATTGTCTTCATTGATGATTCAGAGGAACAAATTGCAGCTTTGAAGAATATTCTCTTTGCATTCCAACCGGTTTCAGGTTTAAAAGTTAACTTCAGCAAGAGTGCAATAGTTGGCATTGGGGAGGATCACAATGGTTTACAATATGCTGAGATCTTTGGCTGTCAGTTAGTGGAGTTTCCTATTAACTACTTGGGAGTAAATCAAAAACTAAAGCTGTTTGGGATGTAATGATTCAAAGATGCCAACAAAAGCTATGCACTTGGAGAAGAAGACATCTTACAAAAGGTCAGAGGCTCATTATGATCAATAGTGTTCTTGCAAGCATGCCCATCTATTATCTTTTACTTTTCCAAATGCCAATGTGTATGGGTTAAGGAAATCGAAAAGATTATGCGTAATTTTATGTGGGGAAAGACAAATTCTTCCTAGAAGAGAAGCTGGGTTGCTTGGTCAAAAGCTACTTTGCCTAAGTCTAGTGGCGGGATAGGTATAAAGAAGCTAAAGTTGGTCAACAAGTCTCTACATTGCAAGTGGATATGGAGGTATGGGAAAGAAAAGAAGGCCCTCCGGAGGCAAATCATCAATGAGACATTTGGTGGTAAGTCTAATTCTTTCATTCCTAATACTACAAGCAAGTCTGTAGGAACTAGTCTTTGGGCGGGAATTTTAAAATCTAGAGCATATATAAAAAACAATACTTTTTTAATTGTACGCAATGGAGAAAGCATATGTTTTGGTCAGATGTTTGGATTGGAAACAATACTCTTAAGGTTAGATTCACTGCCATTTATAAGATCTCAAAATACAAGAATGCTTCTGTTAGAGATATGATTTCTGACCAAGGTTGTTGGAAGTTCAATTTCAAGAGAAATTTGAATGATACTGAGATTGGGGAAGTGGCTATTCTTCTACAGGTTTTGGAGGGTCTGGCGCAGACTATATATAACAATACAGAAGAAGATTCGAGAAAATGGGACTTTGGCGATTTTTCTGTGGCCAATTATTATTCTTCCATGGATGTAGATGGTTTCATCTCCTTTCCCCACAAGCAGATCTGGAACCCAAAAGTACCTCTCAAAGTTTCATTTCTTGTATGGACTCTTTGTCATAAAGGCGCTCCAACTTTGGACAAATTATTAAGGGCTGGTATAGTGGACTCCAGTTAGTGTGTTCTTTGTGGAAAAGAAGCTGAAAATCAAGGCCATCTGTTCTTGCACTGTGATGAGACTAGGAAGCTTTGGCGATACTTTCTAGACAGTTTTGGTGTGAATTGGGTGTTTGCAGATAACATTAGGAGCTGCATTTGGGAATGCCCGAACAAGAAGGGTAACCGAATGATCAGGAAAATATGGGGGATCCTTCCTTTTGCTATTTGGTGGACGATATGGAAGGAACGAAACTGCAGGATATTTAACAAGAAGAAGAGAGGAATTCCTCAACTAATTGTGCGAGTTAAATGTACAATGTACAATTGGGCATTGAGTTCTAAGTTGTTTGAAAACTATTCTCTTAGTACTCTCATTTCTAACTGGGAGGCAGTAATTGCTCATTGAGAGCTACTACTGATTTTACTCTTTGTATCTCTCTTGACATTCATCGTTTCGATGATTATTAAATTTTAATCAAATTTGCCCTTTTACTGTCAAAAAAAAAAAAAAGGGAGATCGTAAGTATCTGATTACCACAGCTGAACAGCCACTGTGTGCATATTATTGGATCTATCCAACACAACTACTAATAAGATACGCACTACTTGTTTCCGCAAAAAAGCTGGTTCACATGGTTGGGATACTTGTTTCAGATTAAAGCGGTTGGCGTTTTTTGAACTGCATAAATACTAAGTCCAATAAAAACCTAAGCGTTAATACTTGATTTTGTTTGCTTGATTTTTGAGGCCATGAACTGTATCCAAAATCGAGCCAACCACATTAATCTGAAATGGTGTAGTTATGCTGCAAATAAGTCTCTGCTGGAGTGTATGAATCATCACAAGGAATTCAAAAAAAGAAAAAATATTATCTGTTCATATATAAATTTTCTATTTCTGGCAAGTTTTTTAGGAACACTAAACAATTACAACGTCATTTTATTTTTAGCAGATCTGATAATAGAAACATACGAACTGAAAGGATCTGTGATAACAATTACATGATGGATTAACTGATACAAAATCGAACTCCTTAACATAAAATGTTTTCTAAAAACATTGCAATCTCCATTTCCATTTCATACCTAAAACATTTCCTCATGTTAATAACAAGCCAGTTCTCTGACGGCGCCAATCCACAAGTAAGGATGGAATCCACCAGTACACAATATACAACACCAAAATATCGTAATTTTTTTATAGAAGATATCATAATACGACGAACAAGTTGTTGTTGTTGAAGAATCGGCAACGAAATTATTGAGTTGTTTTTGTTTCCATTGATGGATCATGGTGAAGAACCTAGATCTATCTATAGATGAGAGATATGGGACTGTTAGCACTATTAACACGTGTACTTGACAGCCTGGTACAGGTGTAGGTGAAGAAAATGCCATACGCCAATTAGTAAGAACCTAAGGAAGGATTTATATTCAGAAGGGCATTCATAAGAGAAGAAGTATGATGACAGCGGATCCTATCAGCGGTAATCACTAGCAACAGAAGGACGCTGAGGAAGTGCATGGAACAGCGGTATACACAAGAATCACTTCAGCGGTAAAGCCTCGACAAAAGCTGGACAAGTTAGTTGAGCATTTAATGTTGGGCAGAACGGTCGAGTTGAATGGTTGACTCAATGGAATCTGAGTCATTGATCTTATCCTACATAATGGAATGGCGCTGAAGTTATAAAGGGAAGGCGCTGAGTTATTGAAGAAGCATAGCGGTAAGGCGGTGAGGAACAGGACAAATAGTGTCAGAACTAGTTTGTATTTATTAGCTGTATTCCATTACTTGTAAAGGCCTATATAAGGCAGTGTACGCCTTCGATGAGGGGGGTTGGAAAAGTGATTGCTAGGGTTTGGCTAGTAGAGAGGAAGCAAGTCCTAACTCTCTGTTATCCAAATTGTTGGTGAGATCTTGATATGCTGTAGAGAGAGATCCATAGCAAGGTGAGATGCTTGGATTCAACTAGTAATAATACATATTTGAGTGTTATGATTTATACAATTGTTATGTGATACTTATTACTTATCTTTAATGTTGTCTTCTGTTCACGCATAAGTGCTGATCTATATGTGGAAAGGTGTTTATCCTAAGTGTGTATGTTATATCATGTTTATGGTCTTAAATAGGGGTGTATTAGTAAAATCTTCACTATGGGGATTTTACCAACTACATTTTGGCGCTAGAAGAGGTCTGAACCTGTGATTTTCAAAAACTTTTTCTTCTTACTTAAGCTATTTTTGTGTGATACTGAAGTTTTAAGTATCGGTTATACTGTTATGTTAGATGGAAGCTTAAACCTTCCATTTATGGAAATGTGTTTATTATTGTTCAAGGAGGCGGAACTTTAAAAGGCCTTGGTGGTTAGGAAATGTTGAATGTTTGAAACATGATTAATGGCGTCTTAACAGCACTTATGTTGCTGGTGGTTTTTAAACCATAAATTTCTGGTTGTAAGCATATTAGGCTGTTGTGTTATTTTGTGTGGTAATAGGACTTTCAAGCATAAGGTTATACTGCTGTGTATGAAGCTTTGAGTATGTTTATCGTTCTTAAGGAGGCTCAATCTTAAAAAGCTCTTGTGTTAGGAATTATAGAGTGTTTTGAGTATGATTAATGATGTTTTAACAGCACTTATGTTGCTGGTGGTTTCTAACCATACATATGCTTGTCGTTTTAACAGCACTTATGAGTTTTTCATTTAACAGCACTTAGGATGATGTTGCTGTCAAATCTTATAAAACTATGAGAATTTTTTTATTAGGGTGTGTTAGATGTCGTTAGATGTGTGAGAGCACGTAATATGGAGTTCTTGTTAAAATACTTGAAAACTCTTGTTTGCATGATAAGTTCATATACGTCATTAGAAATTTAGGATGAGGGTGAATTGTCATGTTGAACATGATTCTTAGCAGATATATCTTATTCTAGGTGTCATAGTGTGATTTTGGGTTAAAAGTGTTATGAAAAGTTATTAACGAAATCTTCATGCCGTACAGATTTTGATCTTTGTTATGAGTGGTTATTAAACTTTGGTGTTTTTAGGGTTTCAACGAGTTTTCAAAATTTAGGGTTTTCTTCCAACTGCCGACAAGACTAGGTCATGCTCTGCAAATGTTGTTGCTGTTGTTCTGTACTATTTTGTTTGTTTCCTACTTTGTCAGAAATTGTTCAACCGCCTCCACTAACGAATTTGGCATTTGCTAACAGTCAAGCTAGCTTAATACTGTCAGGAAGTGCTTTTGTTGTTTTCTACACAGGATACTAAAATGGCGACTAAGCGGAAAGGAGGTGCAGCGTCAACAAGTAAAGCTTCGAAATTTCCTACACCCGCTGAGTCTGTTCCCCTTACTAATCGACACAACTTGAGAAGTTCAGCGGTACCACCGTCAGGTTTTGCACATGATTTCTTCTTGAATGGCAATGCTAGTCAGCGGTCAACAACACCACAGCAAGTGATTCATCAACAGCAATCAACAATACCACAGCCAGTGAGTCAGCAACAACAGCCAATGGCGCCGACATCAGAACAACAACAGACAGCAACAATGCAGTCAGCAGTACTTTCACAACAAACAGCGGCAACACAGTCAGCGGTACCTCAACAGCAGACAGAGACTTTGGGTCCTATTCTGATGCAAGACATAACACATTTGGATGGAATACCAGAAGAAGATGAGGAAGAAGAAGTCCCAGCGCAAAGTAAAGGAAAAGCAGTGGATGATGGCACCATCAAAGAAGCAGCGATTCCCGGTGAAACATCTCATGCAGTGGAAGGATTATCAAGAGTAGTAAGCGGTCATCTCAACTCTAATGGGTTACCCTTGAGAGCAGCCGGTAATACATCAAAGGAGATAGGAGGTAGCAGTAGAATGATGACCGCTGTTGGAGCATCAAGGACAGCGCCAATAACAGTGTCGGAAGGAAAGTCCGCTAACAACACTGAAGAATTGCTAAAGAAATTTTTTGAGCAGAGCACCATAAATCAAGCTCAGATGCAGTTGCAGATGCAAAGGCAGATGGATATTATTCTTCAGAGCAATTTACAATTGGCGGAGCAGCATAGGCAATTAATGGAAAGTCGAAGCAGAAGCCGCTCAACTCATACAGTGCACAAACATCAAAAGAACAGATTTGCAAGGCCAGAGGTGGAAGCATCTACAGCGAAAAAGGAAGAAGGAAGTAAGAGGGCTGAGAAATCTAATCACGGTGAAGAAAGTTACGCTGACTCGGGCAAGATGGAAGATATACAAGAGTACATCTCAAGAAGATTCCGCCGTATGGAGAAAAAGATAGAAGAAGCCGCCGGTCAGACAAAAGACGATAAACTAAAAAAGGCAATCTCAGAAGCAAAAAAGACGCCATTTGTAGATGAAATCACGTATGGATATGTATCCAAGAGATTTAGCACGCCAACTTTCTCATCAATCTTTGACGGTACAGGAGATCCAACATTACACTTGCAAAGCTACAGAAGAGATTTAACAGCTTGGATTGGTTCACCTCCAATAATGTGCATGTCGTTTGCCGCTGCTCTCAAGGATGAAGCTTTGGCCTGGTTTGGCAGTCTGAAAGAAAAGTCAATTGAGACATACGCACAATTGGAAGAGAAATTTATTGCAAATTACATTCAAAACAAGAGACTGCGCCCAGGGGCAGAGAAACTGTTTAACAACAGGAAAAGACCTATGGAAACGTGTAGAAGTTACATCATGAGGTGGAGAAAATTGTGTAGTGAAGTGGGGACGGCGATATCTGACAAAGAAAAGATGGGTGCATTTATCAGCGGTATGGAGACAACGGATCAGATGTTTCAGTCTTTATATTGGACTCCAGTGGCAGATATAGGAGAGTTAAGGGCAAGACAGAATGAATGGTTGGTATATGAAGAAATGCGAGAAGAAGAAGAACGCCAGAAGAAAGAAAGCGCAAAGCATGCTCACTCTATCAACAATTTGTCGCCAGAAGAACAAGAAGAAGCAAGAAAGGAATGGATTAGAAAGGAACACAAAAAATTGGAGGAAGCAGCAGCTAAGACTTCAGCGGCAGTTGTCCCACATCAGCAGCCACAAGAAAGACAGCAGTATCAGCAAAGCGGCTATCAACAGTGGAATCAAGGGAAAAGAGACACCTATGCGGGAAGAGATGATCAAGACAATAGAGGCAGATACGCCAACAACGATAGAAGAAATTACAGCGACAACAGAGGAGGATATGACAATAGGCGACAGGGGAATGGTGATAGGAGATTCAATAATGACAATCGAAGATTCGGCGATAGAAAGTCAGGATATCCAGATTTCCAAGATGTCACGCTGCCAAAGTTATGTGTCACATACACTGATGCATTTGGACAGATAGAAAGTTCAGCATCAAGGAATGAAATCCGCTATCCTTTTAACAGAGGCAACCCGGCGAACCCTATTTCCAATACCAGTCAATATTGCCAGTATCATCAGTTCCATGGTCATTCAACTGAAAATTGCACAGGAGTTCAACGAGAGGTTCATAGATTCATCCGTATGGGAAGATTTCAAGATTTCTTGGAGCTACCACCAGCGCCACCATTGGAGGTTCAGCAAGTTCAACCAGTACAGCCAAAACCTGAAGTATTTGAAGTAGAAGTTCAGCGTGATTTGAAAGAGTTGAATTGTTTCTCAATTGTGCATTCGACAATCAGTAGAGATGAATTTCATAATAATGTAATGTCAAGAATTCATAAGAGGGATAGCAATGGAAAAGAGATCTTTAGTGTCGCCATCAAGAACAGTCCACTGCTAGAATGGATGAAAAAGCCGGTCAGTTTTTCAGCGGTAGAGCTATCACCGGAGGAAAGAAGTCACTTGAACCCGTTGGTTCTTACTATTCAGATAGGAAAATTCAAAGTTCCAAGAGTGTTGGTAGACCCAGGAAGCTCTGTCGATATTTTATTCAATTCAGCATACCAAGCCATGGACTCTAAAGAAGAGCCAGTAGAGGCATTAGTTCCTTCGTCATACAGTATTTATGGATTTAATGGGATAGCATCCAAACCCAAAGGAGAAGTGAAGATGAAGGTTGTTACGACCAAAACGTTGATTATGGATACTACTTTCTGTGTTGTGGAGGTAGACTCGCCGTATGCAGCAATCCTTGGTAGACCATGGTTGCATAGCATCAAGGGAGTACCTTCTACTTATCATCAGCGATTGCGATTTCCAACTCCAGAAGGGGTAGCTGAATACATTGGCGACTCATCAACAGCAAAAGCATGCAATGAAGTAGACGTAAAGATGCGTGAAACTCGAAAGCCCAAGTTGAATGAGAAAAAGAAGCAGACCAAAGAAGCAACCAAGACTAAAGAAATAGCTGAACTAGTCGCTGATCCTAACAAATATATTCTTTCTGTAAAGGAGGGTGATTCAGCGGTAGGTCCTTCATCGGCGCCCTTATAGCAATTAAAGGAACCTTCTCCTATGGGTGAGCCAGATTTGCACTTCACGGCGGTAGAACCTACAAGAGAGATCAACATAGGTGAAGAAGATGCTCCTAAGATAGTAAAAATTGGTACCTTATTAAATAAAGAAGAATCTCGGCAACTAGAGGCTTTGCTAAGAGAATATGTGGATGTCTTTGCTTGGGGCATGAATGAGATGCCAGGTATTGATCCAGAAACTGCATGCCACAGGCTAGATATAGATCCAAGGATCAGGCCATTCAAACAGCGTCCAAGGAAGTTGGCACCAGTGTACAAGGAGGCGGTGGAGGCTGAGATTGATAAGATGAAAGCGTCAGGAATCATTAGACCAGTTCAATATCCAGAATGGATAGCTAATATGGTGGTGGTTCCTAAGAAGAATAAAGGTGTAAGAATTTGTATTGACTTCAGTGACTTGAATAGGGCGTGTCCCAAAAATAGCTTTCCACTACCAAGTATAGACCAGACCGTTGATGCTACCTCTGGGCGTGTGTTGCTGTCTTTTATGGATGGTTATTCTGGATACAACCAGATACCGCTGGCAGAAGAAGATCAGCGTCATACAGCTTTTTTCTCTACTAAAGGTTTATATTGTTACACCAGAATGCCATTTGGTCTCAAGAATGCTGGTGCTACATATCAGAAAATGGCTCAAGATATGTTTGAGAAGTGGATAGGCAAAACCATGGAGGTATACGTTGATGATATGTTGGTCAAGAGCAAGAAAAAGAAGGATCATGTACAAGACTTAAAAGAAATCTTTGATCACATGAGGATAACCAAGTTAAAGATCAACCCAGCAAAGTGCATATTCGGCGTCACATCTGGAAAGTTTTTGGGCTATGTTGTCACAAAGAAAGGAGTAGAGGCAGACCAGGCCAAAGTAAAAGCGGTTTTGGAAATGCCTTCGCCGGTAACTCTGAAGGATGTTATGCGCTTAAATGGTGTACTGGCGTCTCTTAACAGGTTTATATCTCGATTCTCTGACAAGTGCAAATTATTTTTCCAAATGCTGAAGAAAGGAGAAAAGTTCAACTGGACAAAGGACCATGAGGAGGCTTTCCAGGGAATAAAGAAGTACTTAGCCACCTTGCCAGCCATCCAACCGCCGGAACATGGAGAAGAACTAAGAGTCTACTTGGCGGCCACATCATCAGCGGTCAGTGCAGTCTTAGTGCGGACAAAAGGAGGAGAAACACCAATCTATTATATTAGTCGAACTCTGCAGCCCGCTGAGAAGAATTATACTAAGATAGAGCAGTTAATACTAGCTCTGGTTTTCGCCACTAGCAGACTTCGCCCATATTTTCATGCTCATCCCATAACGGTGCTCACCAAAACTCCTATTGAAGCTATTCTTCATAGTTCTCAAAGAGCAGGGCGTATTGCAAAATGGAATGCTCAGATAGATCAGTTTGGCGTCAAATATGAAATAAGGACAGCTCAAAGGTCACAAGTTATCGCTGATTTCCTAGCGGACTTTCCTATTGAAGAAGAAGAAGAAGAAGCTGAAGATATTCCATTTATGGAGAAGGAAGATCCAGATGAAGGAGTCCCAGACTTGCTGAAAAGAGATCCAAACCAGTGGGAAGTATATGTTGATGGCTCAGCTAATAAAGAAGGCAAAGGAATTGGCATAGTTTTTATCTCCCCAAAGGGCTCAAGGATAGTCCACTCATTCAGATTAGAGTTCCCAGCTACAAACAATGAGGCAGAATATGAAGCGGTGATACACGCCATGAGACTCATAATCGAAATGGACATCAGCAACATTCGTTTGACTAGTGATTCTCAGCTTGCCATTCGACAGATCTTAGGCAGATATGAAACACATGATAGCTCGCTGAAGCAATATTTACAAGTGGCAAGAGAATACGCTAACAAGATTATTGGCCTTGAATTTAGACACATATGCAGAAACGACAACAGACATGCTGATGCACTAGCATTTATATCTTCAATGATGGCGGATCCAGAGGTGCCGGCAATAGCTATTGAAAGATTAAAAATGTCATCAATAGAGGGAAGAAAGCAACAGGAAGTCCTGGCGGTAGACGTTGAAGAATCAGCAGAAACAGACTGGAGAGTTCCTATAAGATATTATTTGGAGCATCTCACTACTCCTGGAAACAAACTTCTAGCGCACAAGGTTATCAGCAGGTCAAGAAATTATGAGCTAAGAGACGGCGTCCTATACAGAAGATCATTTGCTGGGCCGCTACTACGATGCGTATCAAGAGATGAAGGAAAGAAACTGTTAAAGGAAATTCACGAGGGAGACTGTGGAAATCACAGCGGACAAAGAGCGCTGGCTCTAAAAGTAAAGATGCAAGGATATTACTGGCCCTGGATGAATGGTGATGCTGCTGAGTATGCTAAGCGGTGTAGGAATTGTCAGCTGTATGCAAACAAAATAAAAGCGCCAGCAGTCTCGTTGAATTCAGTATTAAGCCCTTGGCCTTTTGCCAAGTGGGGGATTGACATCATTGGACCGCTGACACCGGGGTCGGGACAGCGCAAATACATTATTGTGGCAACAGATTATTTTACAAAATGGTGTGAAGCTAAGGCAATCAGACAAAGAACAGGAAAAGAAGTATTCACATTCATATGGGAAAATATATTCTGTCGTTTTGGTGTCCCAGCGGAAATTTGCACTGACAATGGGAAAGAATTGGTTGGCGAAAACATTGAAAACCTACTGGCAACATATGGCGTTAAACTAGGAAAGTCCACTCCTATCTATCCTCAAAGCAACGGGCAGGCGGAGGCCACCAACAAAACAATAGGAATGGGGATTTTACCAACTACAACAGGGTGTACATTTCTGTTATGTCGGTTGTATTATTTCAGGTGTCTATAAGTACTGTATCTGTCTTTTATCTCTTGTGTAATGTACAATCACTTTCTCTTCAATACATTTTACTTTTGTCTGCTCAAACTCTTACATGGTATCAGAGCCATTAAGAGAAGTCTTAAAACTCACCATTAAAACCTGCAACTTGAAACTCAGATCTACTTTTCAACTATGGGAAGAACTGTACAAAACAGTTTACCTTCTACATCTACTTCTTCCGCTGCAAATCAACATCAGGTCCGTCTCAACAATCAATTGCAGTTTCTCCCTTAACCTCACCTCAACAACAACAAAATACACCTACTAATCAACGTCTGAACACATCTCAACCACCACCACAATCACCACAACAATCACAACAACCACCTCAACCACCACCTCAACTACCACAACAACCACAGCAACCACCTCAACCACCACCACAACGATCAAACCTACAACATCAACTTCAACAGGAACAAGTACAACAACAACAGCAACATCAACTTGAACAACAACAAATTTTATTTCAGCAATTTCAAAATTTCTTGAATTTTCAACAGCAGTTTCAGCAATTTCAACAGTTTGTACCTCAAATTCCTGTACAATTTCAACAACAACCATTAAATCAGCCTCAGACTCCAGGAAATTTCAGGTTCAATCTTCCGTTTCAGAATATTACGAATTTTGTTTCTGTTAAATTAGATGCATCAAACTATCTGGTTTGGAAGGATCAAATCTCAGATATCTTAATAAGTACAAACCTATTTGGTTTTTTTGATGGATCTATTCCTCCTGAGCCTCCTACTATTGTTATCAACAATATCTCAACACCGAATCCTAACTATTTAGAGTGGTTGAATCTAGACAAGTTTGTTGGTACTTGTATAAATACTACTGTTGAAAAATCCTTTACTTCTGAGCTTCTTGGTAAGAAAACAGCTAGAGATAAGTATGCTTTAAAAGGTTTAGGCAAAGAATACATTCATATTGTTGTTAGTCTACAAAACAGAGAACCACCTATACCTTTCTCTGAATTGAGATCTAGACTAATCAGTCATGAACAATTTCTTCAAGAACAAGATAGTGATACCTTCACATCCTCACATCTTGATCCTACTAATGCTGCTTTCTTTGTTAAGAGACATAATTCTCCTTATAATTCCACCTTCAGAAAACCTCAAATGCCTGTTTCATCACCTCTTTGGAATCCTGCAGCAAGATCAGCTTCTTTTTCACCAGTGAAGCCTACAAATTATATTCCTTATTCACAATAGGGAGGTACTACTTCTTATACTCATCCTGCACCTCCTGGATTCAAGAAAGCTGAATTCAATCCTCAACAAAAGCAAGTAAATGACTACAGTGGAGTGATTTGCCAAATCTGTATAAAACCTAGCTAGCAAGTGCAAATTCAGATATGCCGCTTCAAGAAATAGTAACACTCCTATGCAGAATTTACAGAAGGCATTTGTTGGTTTAGATCTCAACACAGGCAGTGGTGTTTCTTCTTGGAGTGAACATGAAGCTGATTATTCTTCCTATGCTTTATCTCATGAAGAAGTACCTAGTGGTGGTCATTGGAGTAATACTCCAGAAGGTCCTATTTGGATTCCTGATTCTGGAGCTACTAGTCATATGACTAGTGATGCAAATATGCTTCACAATACTTCTGCTTATTCTGGTGGTGATCATGTTATGGTAGGAGATGGTAAGCTTCTTCCTATTACTCTCACTGGTTCTTACACTTTACCTATCTCCAATACTAAGTTCAATCTTTCAAAAGTTCTTTATGTTCCTGGATTGAAACACAACTTACTTTCAATTGCAAAATTTACTGCTGAGAATAATTGTTCTTTTGAATTCTTTCCATGGGGATATCTTATTAAGTCTTTGAAGAACCAACAAGTTTTAGCTAGAGGAATGATGAAGGATGGACTATATCCTATACTACCAGAATCTCTGACTTCCATCAAGAAAGCTACTACTCATTCTGCACTTATTTCTACTGTTGCATCATCTGGTACATGGCACAATAGACTTGGACATCCAGCAAAGAAAGTTGTTATGAAGTTGAACACTGATCCAGATATCAAGCTATCATCTACTGCTTTTGAGTCAGTTTGTCCTTCTTGTCAGCTAGGTAAAAGTAAATGCTTACCTTTTCCTTCATCAACTTTTGTATCTTCTGGTCCTCTTGATATGATCCATTGTGATATTTGGGGACCTGCACCAGTGTCTTCCAACCTTGGTTATAGGTACTATATTCTATTTGTTGATGATTATAGTAAGTACAATTGGATTTATCCAATGAAGCATAAGTCAGAGAGTGTTCACTGTTTTACTCTCTTCAAAACTGTAATGGAAAATCTACTCAATAAAAGGATTAAGGTGTTTCAATGTGATGGAGCATTTGAGATTACTAAAGGTCCAATGAGAGAATTTCTTCATAAATCTGGTATTGCAGTCAGAATTTCATGTCCACACTTACATCAACAAAATAGAGCTGCTGAGAGGAAACATAGGATGATTACAGAAACTGGTAATACTTTAGCTTTTAATGCTTCACTACTAAAAAGATTATGGCTTGAATCATTTATGACAGTAGTGTATCTGATCAATAGATTACCCAGCAAGGTCATTAACTACAAATCTCCACATGAAGCTCTATTCTTATCTAAACCATCATATGATCATTTAAAGGTGTTTGGTTGTCTTTGCTTTCCAAATCTGACTGCTTACAGGAAAGACAAATTGAGTCCAAAATCAACACCTTGTGTGTTTATTGGCTATAGTTTTCAACATAAAGGATACAGGTGTTTTGATCCATCCACAAGTAAAGTTTACACCACAGCTCATGTAATCTTTGATGAAACCAAAATGCCTTTCTCTGACAAAGTTTCAGCTTCAGATTTGTTTGTGCCTGTATCTCCAGTCTCTCATACTTCTACAGAATCTTCTGTTGATGCTTCTGAACATATTGTTGCACCAGTCACTGCTACCTCAGTTGATTCTTCTTATGATGTGCTTACTTCCTCTGCTGAAGAGCTGATTCCTTCTTCACCAACTGCTGTTCAGACTCCTCAATTGTCTGTTTCTATTTCTCAATCTGAAATTTCATCTTCACCAGTTGTTGAACAACTACCACAACGTGTACACAAATCTGGTATCCAAACAAGATCAAAGTCAGGTATTCACAAGCCTAAACCACTCTCCTCTAATTTTGTAGCCAATTCACATGTTAGACATCCTATATCAACTGCTTTTACTGCTCTTGTGAATACAAAAGAGGATCCTAAAGATTTTAAAACTGCAATCAAAGATCCAAAATGGATTAAATCTATGGATCAAGAATATGATGCTCTTTACTCTAATGGTACTTGGATTTTGGTTCCTTATGAACCATGGATGAATGTTCTTGGTTGTAAATGGGTGTATAAGACCAAAACTCATTCTGATAGCTCATTTGAAAGGAATAAAGCTAGACTAGTTGCAAAAGGATTTCATCAAATTGATGGTTTTGACTTTGAAGAAACTTTTAGCCCTGTTGTCAAGGCTGCCACTATCAGAAGTGTACTAAGTCTTGCTTTTTCAAATAACTGGTCCAT
>JAJJMA010115653.1:0-15010 GCA_023529015.1 Papaver nudicaule | reverse complement strand
GGATTATGTCATTGATTTCTATCTAGGGTTTTGTCCAATGACGTTTTGAGTAATTTCTGCTAAAGCATGGAAGTAAACTTGATACAAGTAACAGCAAATAGGTTCCAGTGTTCAGAACATCGCCTGAAGCAATTCGGAGTATCTCAGTACAAATTCCTCGTTTCCTCTTGAATCAGTGGTTGTTGAACCACGTTCAATTTTCCAAGGACAAACATTCAGGGAAGCAAATTGATAAGAATAACTACGTTGGAACAAAGTTTATTGTTTTGACATTTTTTGTTTAATAAAAACCTATGGGTCAATAAAGCAACGAAAGACATGCTACTCTCTCTCTCTCACTCATATATATACCAAGGAAATCCATCATGCCAAGTGTTATTATTACCGGAATCGCACATCTTTGGAATGCCTTCTTGATAATCTGTCATTTGTGCTTCCTAGGCTTTTGATCGAAGAGTGGAACTATATAAACCGAGAAAGCAGTCAAGTGAGTACTCCTCCAGATATTCCTCTTGTGATGGTAAAAACAGAGTTTGATAGTAATTAGGAGGTGAATCAAATTCTTTGCTAAAGAATATACATTAAATACTTATAGGCTAGAAAACTATGCATATTTAGCATATCTGATTTGTAATCTGTATGTCTTTGTTATATTGATAAATGAATGGTGATTTCTCAGTTTTATAAATGTTCCTCTTCTATATTTCCTCTAGTGTTTCTACAATTACATGATTTGTTATTATGCATCTGTATGTTAACCGTTTTGAGATATTTTTGAATTTGGATTCTGATTTGAAGTTCTGGAGACAGACAGGTGCATCCAAATTTCCTAGATAGGTACACCATTTGGCTGGAGTTCCAGAGACAGAAAGGTGCATCCAAATTTCCTAGACTGGTACACCATTTGGCTTGAAAATAGGTTGAATCGGTTTGACTCGGTAATGGATCGAATCACTGACTCGCTCAGGGGTTTAAATGTCTTTATTTGATGCCAGCTGGTGGATAAAGTGGGTGAAAATGGGTGAACAAAGGTTTACCGTTTTTTCAAAAAAACGGGGCACTTTATAGAATACTTAAAAAGTAAGGGCACTTTATATTAGCATATTTCAAACAGGGGCATTTTATAAAATCTTAACAACATTAATGACGGGTTGGTGAGAATCACGTGCCTTGACAGAAGTTTGACCAAGTACCATGCCCGTTGCAGTAGCAGAGATCGTTGAAGCAATAAATGGGCGAAAATGCTTAATGCGGCCCAAAAAACCCTGCTCATTTTCGATCCATAGAGAGATAAGAGTAAGAAGAGAGAGAGAGAGTGGGCATCACCACTAGATCATCACCACACAAATCTGCACCCCTGCAGATCCTGTGGTTGGGGATGGTGCCACTTCACGGTCCGAAAACGGACAAACCTTTTTGGGCCACCTCCAGCCACTTCGATAAATGGGGGTAGGTACTAGTCAGCTGGTGATGTACTTGCCGGAAAAAGATTTGTCTCCTTCCTTACTTCACTAATGAATAATTCCGATGAAGATACAGATTCGAAAATCAAACTCCGGTGAACGCCAGAAGAATGCTCAACCTGTTTTTCGGCTAAAGGGATCAAAGATGTGACCCTCTTGTTCCCTACTGAGCTCTGCGTACCTTGTTTCCTGACTAATAGCTAACAAGCCTCCACAAGCTGCTCCAATGGTGGAAAAAAACTGTAAATCCCAAAGGTTTTGTGAAACTCCTTTAACAGTAATCCAAGAATTAGAAACCATGGAGGATGATGACGATTCATGTTCAATAGTGTGCCAAGCAGCAAGGGATAATTGCACTTCATCTATGCAAATACCACCTGTCCCAAGAAGCCTCTCCTGTTCTTTCGCCGATGATGCAAAGAAAACTCCTTCATTGTGAGACATAGGCCATATTCTGAAAGAGTATTGAATGTCAAGATGTTGTTGTAGCCAGCCTCCTATTTCAGACCAATCGACATTAAGTGCAGATACTTTGATCTTTAAAGCAAGATTCCAGTTCCCTACATAATTAATGTTTGGGTCATTAATGCCATCAGATCCCCCCTTGTGTAGAGGAGATTCGTTCCAGCAACTTGAGGGAACTGTGCTGCTTATAAAAGAAGAATTTTTTGGATTCAATATTGCTCTTTAATCCTAGGCGATTCATTGAAATTGCAGCATCTTTCAAGAGCTTTGCATAACTCTCTCCATCCTTGATTGTTTCTGCCTGCCGGGAAGAAAGTGTAGTGAAGAAAGCCTTTAGAGTCCGGGATGGATAACTTCAAGTATTCTCCACCATTATTCTTCTCTCTTGTTAAAGAAAACCATTCATATTTCTCCGAAAAAGTCCATGATTGTTGTGAAGAATCGAACTGAAAAATCTCATAAAATTTCTGAATCAGCCATTTTCCTCCATCCATAGAAAAGGAGTTAACCCATCTCTTACCTTTTTGAGATTCCCTAATGGTGATAATGTTTGCAGCTGATTTTGAACTGACCTAAAGTTCAAACAGTTTCCCCCCTATAGAACAATGGATGGAACCCATACCGTCCTGTAAAATAGTTCCTCTGCCACCACCTCCATTAGTTTTTTGAGACCTTTTTCCGGTGACCAAGTTCCAAGGATTCTCATTTTCTTTAGCTTCCATCATCAGGATCACTAATGCAAGTCCAGTGGATTACAGCTATTGGTCATTCACTACTTTGCTTATTGTGTTTGAGGTTGAATACAGCGATGTCTGGGGAATCAATCATCGTAATGAACTCCAGGTATTTCCATCTTCTTTAAGCTATACATACTTAGTAGTTTTTTTGTTTCAATACTTTGTTCAATAATTCTGTATGGACCGAGTTATTTAACTCCCCAGAAACAGAATTGACGTGGCGCCAACGTGTCACAACTTTATTGTCTGACTCACCGACCATAACAGAGACATTTCTGACATTGTTGTTTGTTCAATTTCAGCCGTCCAGATATTATCCTACGATCTGTTCACAATCTTACGATCTATTGTCCTTTGGGAGATTAAAGTTAGGACACTTTTGGAAAGGTCTACAGTATTAATCTTAAGTTAGCAATTCCATGCCGATCAATACACATGTAACTGGTGTTTGTATTCATGCATTCGATTGAGTTTGATATGGTTGAGATTTGAGAGCTATTAGTAAACTCAATGTCACTCAAGTTCTTTTGCAAACTTTCAAAAAAGAAAAAGTTCTTCTGCAGATAAAAAAGGAACAACAAAATATGTAGACTCAAGGAAAACAACAGCTAGTGCTTAAGCATAAGTGACAGAAGTCACATAAATCACCTTAGTCCCATAAGTCAGTGTTTTATTCAATTTCAATATCAGCCCAAAAAAACCTTGTCATTGACATCCAAAAAAACCAAAATATGTACCCAAAATATGCACCCAAACTGTTGCGAACTCAAGGTCTTCATCTCAACTGCTACCCATTTGAATTGGTGTCATGAAGAATTTGCAACTGTCCATAGGTTGCCTGCAACGGAACCTGCGACTGCCCATATGTGATAGAGTACGGTGGAAACTGGGGCTGCATATAAGTAGTGTTCAGTGGCATTTGAGAATGCTCATATGAAAAGCTCTGCAACGACATTTGTGATTGCCCATATGATGGCAGCAGAACTTGTTCATGAAGTGAAAATTGAGATTGCCCATACGGTGGTATCCCAACTTGCCCACAAAGAGAAAACTGGGACTGCCCATATAGTGGTGGCACCATATGACCATTTGTATGGTAACTTGTTAAGTGCTGCAAGACAATGAAATCAAGTGTTTCAATAACAATGTAACAAAAATGAAACAAAGAAGGCATGTTCAGTTTCTGTAAAGAAAGTAAAGGATACGTTTACGAAGACGAGAAGCAACGCATATCGATTGCAACTGGACTGTAGTAACAGAAATGTTTACAAAGACAGTAGTAACAGAAATGAACCATAGGCAGTAGAAATGTTTATAAAGACAGTAGAAGTTGTAAAACCAGATCTCAATTTTGATTATAAAACCTAAAATTAGAATAATAAAACAATGGTTTGTATAACAAATTTACCTGTTCACAATAATATTGATGAAGGTGAAATCTCTATCTTACATTTGATCGGTTTTTGATAGTGAAGAAGATAAGAAAGGTAATTTTGTAAGACCCAGATCTAGATCTTAAGGTTAAAAACGACTCATTAATTAATTAATTAAAACAATAATAGGAATACTTAATGAAGGCACCACAGCGAAAGTTGTACAAAGCTCGAATATTAGAGTTCAAGGCCCCACCAAAACTTCTCTCAACCAATCAATCAGAACATTTCGAGATTACGAGCGGGGAGAGTTTCACCGATTAAATAGTTAGGCCCGTCGAACCGAGGGTGTTTTGGGGAGACCAAACCGGATGTGCTTTCTTGGGTCTCGGAAATTATTCCCGACTGCCGCACCATCTCTTTCTTCTCTTTATTTTCCTTCTCTGCGGAAACATTTCTTCTTCTTCCCCTGTGATTTTGATTCTCAACATATGCTGACTCATCTCCTCTCTCGCCTCTTCTCCTCTCCTTCTTTTATCCCAGACCTAAACCTAAACCTAAACCTAATCATTCAATCCTTTTTCAACCCCAATCCACGCAATAATCCTCGCAATCTTTTGGTTTGATTTTTCAGGTAACAGGACGACACCCATTTATTTTTAGGTATCTGATTTTGGTTTTTTTTTATCACGGTTTGCAGTTATCAGAGGTTAATTGTTTGATGTAATTTAGGGTTCGTCGATTGGACTAGGGTCGATTGATTCTGAAGTTTTAGGAATACTGATTAGGGGTTGATTAGGGGTTTTCTCTGTTGATGTGCTTCAATAGGTTTGTGCTTTTTTACCCTAACTGCAATTTTACCTTCTCTGCAGCATCTTCTTCTCTGCAAAAGGACGATTTTTTGTATTGATTTGTGGAGAGCTTTGTGCCCTAATCGCCTCTCTTTGTCTGTTCTCTCAAGATTCCTAATCTTCACTAAGTCTCTTAAGCTGCATATCGGATGTGATGGTTTTTCTTTTTGTTTTTGTTTTTGATTTTTTTTAATATTGAAAGTGACAATTAGTTGATTCTAATATTTTGATATTGAAGGTGACAATTGGTTGATTCTTATATTTTGATTAGAGTTTTAGTGCAACCATAAATAATCATGAAACCATTAAGATTTGATTTCTAAAAGCGGTGGAGCAGATCATGATGCTAAACATATCAAGAACATGAATTGGTTGCAGAAATATGATGCTATATTGTCTTGCAGATTTTGAGATATTGGTGTACTTCAATCAGTACTTGGGAAAGGCTGAGTTCAACTGGAAGGGAGCATGGTACTGTCTGACATACTTCGCAAATCAAAATTTTATTCAGGTATCGAATATCTGGATCATCTTTACTTGCAGCGATGGATCAAAGTAGGGAAGTTCCTTATCCGGATGTCTTATCTATTTGGTGATACATTTAAGATGACATAAATTTAGTTCTGCAGAGAATGACTTATACCGAAAAAGGGGATAACCATACTAAGGTAGAAATGGATGACCATGCTGCAGCAAAAGCACAACCTTCATAAGTCTTTAAAACAAAGTGAGTGGTTTATCTTACCATATCATCATGTTTAAATAATTAGTAAGTTGAAAATTTTAGTACACAACTTAAGCTGATTGAACACAAGGCTGTGTGCTTACATCCATATATGAGTTTTCATTGATGGATTCTGATTTGCCAATGTAGTTGGAGTATTGATAATTTTAGTACGCGAAATGGCGTACTGGTGACTAATTATTATCCAAAATGTTTAGAGTCTCCCAACTCTAGAGGCAATCTCTCATTCCCATAGTAAATGTCTTTTCTACACTATTATTTTGGTATTTGCAGACATATTTTGGATCTATATATTTCTATAGTTTTTGTTCTAAGTTAATGTCCACTCCTAATGGAATATGGACTACATGCCCACTACTCTGTCATCATACTAGCACGAATAGGTTTTTTAAATTGTGTATTGAGATCCCATATCCTATTACATTATTTTAACCTTTCCATTTTAGTTGAGATGGTATTGTTGTGTTGGCTATGGTTAGGGTTACAATTGAGTATCCAGTTTAAGGCAAACGGCAGGTTGGGTGTACTGACACATGGGAAATAATGGAGAAGGGGTAATTTGGTATACTATCCAAGGTGCACCTAGATAAACATACTACAAATGCTAAAATATTTGTTAAAATTTTCTATAAACACTTTAATACATTACTCGCACCATATCAAACTCCATTGATCGCAAATTGGGTCATCACAGATTACTTTTTGCAACTGCGCAGTTGGAATTTTAATTTCAAAGGTTGCAGATATACCTACTGTTTCTTTCAAGCACAATTTTTTAAAAAAGTTTTGTTTGCAAGTGTTGTTGTCTTGCACTGCATCTATTGACAGGTGCGCAAAATGAAATCAGTGATTAGTTATGAATTTGATTACTCTCAGTTCTCTTTGCTGCTGTTTTTCAGTTAGCTTAACATGGATGCTTTTGCTTTTGGGCGTCTATGAAGGGAGGAGTAAAAAAAAAAAACACCATCCCTTTCTTGAACCAGTGGACAAGTAGAGGTTGTTATGGTTCTTCGGCGAGTCAATTCTTTTGTCACTAAACTGGAATAAACTCATTTTATTTGGTTCAGTGGCCACAGCATGATCTAGGCAAGTGTGATATGCATTAATAGATATTTCAAGACAGTTAGTTGGGTGCAGAAACAATCTTATGGCTACTCAGATCTTCATGAGTATAGTTCATGTTATTATGATTTTCATCTTGATTTGTCTTAATTTGATTTACAGGTAAATATAGGATGGATTTATTGCACTATTGGTCTATGAGGACACACAACAAAAATATACAAGTTTGGGTACCCTCTTGGTTGGTCACTCAGATGGATTTGAGGACAAACAAAAAATTCAAGTTTGGGGTACCCTCTTGGTTAGTTGATTGGGGGCTTCCCCGGTCCTCAGGTAATGCAAAATCTGTATCAACTTAGAATTTTTTAAATTAATCCGGGATCTCAATCATTTTGGATATTTAGGATTAAATACTATATAAACTGCATAAAGGTTATAAAGTGTAGTAAATTTTTTATAAAGTGAGATTAATATGATCCTACTTCTCAGAAAATGCATTTTATGTTGTCTAATTCAAAAGTTCATAGATTTAAGCCACAAGCGAGAAACATGAATCAATGTTGAAGCCCATAACTAATGCAGCAGTTGTTTTTTAATGTTATTCACTACAAGAAATAAAATTTAGGCTTCGGATGTTTGATGATATGTTGGCATAAGAAATACTAGGCTGGCCTATAACATAGACGACAATTTTATTTTTTCATTATCGGACTCTCCAGAACCAACCCGGTGCCATTTTACACGCTGATATCAGATGTGTGTAGACTAATCTGTGTATCTCATACAAACTAAGAAGCTATAAGAATATAATTGATGATAAAGTTTGTTGTTATTGAATGGGTTTGTACTTTGTATGTAGTAGCTCATACAAACTAAGAAGCTATAAGAATATAATTGATGATAAAGTTTGTTGTTATTGAATGGGTTTGTACTTTGTATGTAGGCATACTAGAAGCTAGCTCCGTGTGTAAGTGCCTTTCCACTATTGATGGTGATAGCTTGCGAGTAGCTGCCTATCTGAGGCCATTCAAATCATCTTGATGATAACATATACCATCAGCAGTTGTTCACGAGTACTTGGATTTCATAATTATGTGATTTATGTCGAATCGATGATATATTGCAGATAGCCATAGACCATCAACAGAATCCAGAATTAAATGGTAAGTAGTATTTTTCTTTGCTTCTTTTGATCATTGGACTATTGTCTACTTACATTGTTGATGTTTTTCTTTGCTTCTTTTGATCATTGGTTTCTGATTCTGCTTGATCATTTTTGAATGATAAACAATGGTAGTAGTGGTTATTGTACCACAGTCTATATTCTGAGCAGAGCTAAACTATTTTGTAGTGGTAATTGTACTCCAATATTATTTCACCACAAGATCTAAACTATTTTGTAGAGCACTACCTAGAGTGAAAAAGGGTAGTGGAAGCAATGTCAGGGTTTTCATTTTGTTGGGTCTTTTATTTTCTCTTGGAACACTAATCTTCTACTTTATTTCCGCTGCCAATTAAAAGTGAGTATCACCGATTATTATACTATATTGTTGTGCATGGTGGATGGCAATCGGCATCCAACTCTGATATTGAGAATATATTATTGTTTTGTATTGCATCTAAGAAGAGACAATTGAGAAAAATGGTCTGCAATATGCCCAGTTTGGAGAGTAGTGGAGGGTGTCAAGGTGTCGGTGGATATCCAGGTAATTGAGGATATCAAGGCGGTGGTGGATACCAGGTAATGGAGGTGGGTACCAAGGTGGTCAGGAAACTCATCAAATACGCGTTACTATATTTAAGTCGCGGAGAGGTATGGATCAACAAAAAAGAAAACCCATACAACAAAATAAATCAAAGAGGTTGCGCCACCTACTACTGCAATCAAAGGGTATGATCCAATATTGACTTCTACTTTGCATTACGTCATATACCAACTAAATTTGGTAATGATGAACATTTATTTAGGATTGTGTGCAGGCTTATTTTCTCTAAGCAAAGTAGTGGATGCCTGCAAAGAGTTTTACTTCCCTATTTTATTTCGTTTGGTGAATGCTTTCTGTGTCTTTACAAGTCACTGAGGAAGTAAGTAATTAGGAGACTCATATGGAGCAGGGGTATCTTATATCTTGAAAACACGAGGTACTTAATGCACTTGAATTGCACTTGAATTGAGTTTCTTATGATGATGTATTTTTTTCTGCTAATATCATTAGTTTACTCCTATTGGTATTGATTTTAATTCTTAGTCAGCCATTTGTAAGTTAAAAGTCCAAAGGGATCTTCGCTTGAGCAAACATGAAGAAGATGATTTTGAAAAGAGATCACAAATTATATCCAAGGAAGTAATCTATTATTATGGCAAGGATGAGAAAGACAACTAAAAGTTGGCGAATAATGGCTAGAAATATGTTGAAAGTATCGTGTTCTTTGTCCTGCTATAGGTCAGTCTTCTTATCCCATCCTTCCCTTAACGCACTTGGTCAGCCACCATTATGCAACAACAAGGTTTAGAAAGATTGTTTTGATATATCTCTGATTGAAAATGCATATTGTACAATGGGAGTTTCACTGTCTCAAAGTTTGTTGATGGTTGTCCATGGTTTGGGAGGTGTTTGGCGGTGGTTAGGAGGTGATTTGGAAGCTGAGTAAAGCAAGGAACGTGTGTCTCATATATAATATATATATATATATATATATTATATATGTGTGTGTGGCTTATAAGTGTCTCTTCTTCATATAGTGGTTATAGTTCTGGACGTACTGCGATAGCATGAGGTGAGATTTTCTTTTTATATAATAGTAAACCAGCATCGGTTGATCTGATAGTCATGTTTCCAGCATGATATTTAATTAAATTTTTCATGGAGACTAATAACAAAAATTGTTTGACAGTATTCCAAAGAAGCAAAATAAAGGTGCAGCGCCGTCTGGAGAGGAAGGATTGCAGCCCACACTTGCTGTCAATGTATGTTGAAGGTTATGATTGTGCTGAGGATTGTAATTTTGAATGATATAATCCTGTCGTTTGACATCTTGATCATTCTGCAGGCAAGTTCTGTGGATGCAACAAAGATGTTGGAGTGGACACGGCGGCGAGAGGAACAGATAAGGCCCCAGATTAGTGCGGTGAGTTTCCGGGCAGTTCCTATCCCATTAAAGACTATTTTGAACGTGAGTTTAGGATTGCAACCAACACCTGCTGCGAGCGTATGCTTCGAATTATGGTTTTCTGTATCGTAAGTTTTAACAATATATCATCCTTGTTCACATATTGATCGTGCTGCAGGCAAGCTCAGCGACTGCGGCAAAGAGATTAGATGAAACACGGCGGTTAGATGTGCAGATAAGGAGGGGGGTTCAGGCTTTTAGTCTGCCAGGACAACCTATTTTGAACGTAAGTTTTGCTGGTAATGCAATAATATGAGGAATCCTGTAGCTTATGTGTTAATCATGCTTCCGACATTGCAATCTAGATCCGTAGCTGACACTAGAGGTTTGCACTTTTTGCCTGTACCAGGACAACCAGCTACGAACGTAGCAGGTGTGTACCATTGAAATGCTGCTTTGGTGAGTTGTGTCGTGAACAAATGTTCACTGATCTTTTATGGTTGATACTGGAAAAGCAAACAACAAGAAGGTAGAGGCGATAGGAAATGTAAGAGAAAGATGATTCAAGAGCAAACCCACAATCGTTTTCCCTAATGGCTTTTGCGTTTTGGTAGAAAATAGTTTGGTGGCTAGATTGTTTTTTAATGGGTCAATATAAATCTTCTTGGGTAAATCTTCTTGATTATGACACCATTGGTAATCTAATTCCTTTTCGTTTACGATATCAGTGGCGGCAACTACATCTCATCGTAATGACACCAAAAGTTTTATTAGATTGCATTAGGACAGATGTTAGGGTGCAGTCTCATATAATATAATTCTTTCAAAATATTGGATTTGGTTCTGCCCACACAATGCGACATCATGTTATAAGTGTATGGTGCTTCTTCTAGAAATTCTCTGCATTTAGTACCGTGTAACTAAATTATCCATGTGCTTCTTTCAGCTGGCAGCAAGTTGAACCTTAAGTTTTCTTATCGAGAATTCAAACAAAGAAGAATATATGGCTCTGCTCAGCCAGCCAAATTGGAGTAGCAGTTTCTTCCTCTGTTGCATGGAGAGTTGAGAATGAACAGAAACCTATGCAAATAATGTCATCGGATAGAATACATCCCATGACACGTCGGTTAGTGGTAGCATTGAAGCCGAGTGTTGATATTGACGGGTCTGAATACTGCTGATCCTGCTTCTGCAGAGCGAAGCCATAATCTGAGGCCGAACAGTTGATGGACTATCTAACATATGCGGGTAGCGGGTAAGATGAAAACAGAAAGATAATGAGTTAGCAACATATTATATAAACCGAGTTTGTTGAATCTGATAGATGTTTCCTTAGTCATCGAAAGGTGTGTTTGCGTTAGAGCTATTCTAATTAGCTGCCTGTGTTATATAATTTGTTGCATCAAGATCCTATGCTTTATATACTAATGAGTAAATTTACTTTGTTTAAATCTTGATCCTGTTATATTCTCATTGTATGAGAGAGTGCCTTGATTACTAAAAATCTAAATTTTCTAAGTCATCTTATTCTCCCTGCAGATCGGCAACACGATGAAAAGACATTCAAGATGATGGAAATCGATCTTGCATACTATGAAGGGATAAATTGTCGAAACATCAGGGAACAAAATGCCACTCCTAGCTAAAATTGGTTGGCATTTGTACATCAATGGTTCACGGCATGTCGAGCATATCGTGTTAGATGTATCAATGCTAACCTAATTTAAGCTAAGTCATTCTAAATATGCTGATCCTGCACCATTTTGAAACATTATCAGGAAACATAAATTGGGTTTTTCATATAATTGATTGTGTTTTGATTCTGCATATAATTACTATTATTTACAAGTTTTTCATCGTTTATAGTGTAAGTAGTACATGGATGTGAATTAAAAGTATAGAAGCGTTAGGGGGAATTAAAAGTGCAGTAGATACATGAGCAAAACAATGAGGATTTATCTTTACATTGTTTGTCGATTAATTTATCCCTGTTGGTCATGTCTAACGATTTCTTTGACGATCCAGGACACCATATACAGGTCTTTACTCAATGAAATACGCAATTTGGATGATGAAACACCATGGACCATTAAGATGCAAATCTCCTGAAATTGGGAAGTAGTGAACTCCATGGGCACCACAGAAAATAAATTAATTTTTTCTTCCCAAAATTCATAATGTGTTGACAATGTTTTTCGTTTTTACAGGCCACAATTCGTTCAAAATGGGTTCATAGTTCATACTGTATGCATCAGCAATTTTTTTTCTTGGAAACAAAAAGAGAAGATGGTTGTTTTACCTTTATCTCATATTCTCCTGGCTTAGATTAGTCTGTACCTGCTCATACTTAGAAATCACAATTTGTATGCATCACCAAGTGTTACAAGTCCAATTCAATCACAGGAATAACATTGCTAATTGTTTTTAATTAACTTGCTAATCTGATTCATCTTATCAGGAAGCTGCTGGAAATAAATTCTCATTTTGTATTATAGGCAACTGTCACCAAGTTGTTTGTTACTGCTAGAGTGATAGGTATTGGTTCTCGCGGGAATGAGATTGCTAATTTAGTTTAACTTGGCATTGACAAGCTTCTTATTGAACGCAGCCCAAGGATAACAAAGGGAGATGCTCTCACTCAATCATCTCTCAAAACAGTCATTTGCAGGTTTTGCTTGATGTTCTTTCTTTTGCTTAGATTCCTCCGATGATGAATTCTTAATTTGATATTTCGTTTCGTTATTTGGATTTTCGCAGAAAGATTACTTGGATATGGATATAATAATCAACAAGGAAGGCTTTAGAACTGGGGACTTCGAGAAGATTTTGGACTTTGACAATTTTTTATGAGCTCTCACTACTTTCTCTTTATCCCAAGCAAAAAAAAACGTGTAAGCTTTAGATCTACAATCGGGAAAAAAAATAGCCTCTTATCTTGCGTACAGGAATTATTCGTGAAGGCAAATCAGAGAATTTCGGGGTCGACTCTTGCAGTTGTCTCTTGGCATACAGGAATTATTGGCGAAGGCAAATCAGAGAATTTCGGGGGTCGACTCTTGCAGTTGTCTCTTGGCATAGCTAGCATTGACACCGGACGTTTCCTCACTGTGAGTTGAGTATGATATTGAATGGGTCTAATTAGTCGTTTATAGAGTAGCGGTAAATTACTATCTTTCATTTTATATTAGATAAAAGGTACAGTAAACTTAATTTTTTTCTGTTAGTGAAGCTCCATGCAATTAAGCCTGTTCATGTGCCACAAGATTAGTGAACTAATATGTTAGAAATAATTCTACAATATTGCCATTTCCTCCCACACAAAGCTATTGACTTGATTGGTGAAGGGTCTCAAGTTCTGCTACATAATGGACGTTTACGGTTTTGTTTGACCTAGAATCCACCATTCTTTTACAGCGCGGTAGAGTATTTACTCAGTCTTTCCGCTATGCGTATTAGTATATTACCTAAGATGGCATTCTGTAAACATTGGGAAAGCTTCATACTTTGGTTGAAGTATTAGTTTTACGATGTCTTTCACGTGATTATGGTTTGTTGCCACTGCAACTTGCTATATATATGATCTTACTGCTCTTTGGTGAAGTCAATACATCTTTGTATCTCACTTTTATTTGGATGTGGTTGTATGTGTATGTGTAGGTGCACCACCCACACTGAGCAACTTTTATGCCCAGTTTTGAGCTATATGCAAACTATTCTCACTGCATATAACTAATATATTTCCTCAATTTCGTAGCATCTATCGTTAATGCGTCGTTGGAAAAGGTGAACGATCCTGGATGAGAAAGTTTACTGAGAAATTGCATTGCTAATGCCTCCGATAGATTGCCTGCTGCAGAGCTATTGCTGGATCCTTTTAGCAAGATGAAGAGAATGAAAGTGTAAGTAACAAATTTTGACCAAACCCCAGTAATTCAGGTTAAGAATCAAAATCAAACTCCTTTGGTATTCTTACGAGGTTGTTTGTTGTTAAGTGTGTTTACTTTTAAATCCATAGGTCCAATGTTCAGTATTATTTCCTTGATAAAACGATAAGCCAGTGCTTTCTGATTGTGTTCATCAAGTAGAGAAGCAACTAAACTCTTTTCTTGCTATCCGTTAGTTCATATCGATCATATACATGTAATTAAGAAATACTCCATAATACTTGATGTCTTAGCTCAAACGGAAGAGCACTTGGTTTTTAACCATGTAGGTGTGGGTTCGACCCCCGCAGACAACATTGTAAGTTGAGTATGTTAGAACCGTACATGCTTACGATGGATTTAACTTGGAATAGATTCAATCGATTCAACCCTCACTCGATCTGTAATTATGGTTTCTTTGTGTGGCTGTTATGTGTTATTCGGTGGCTACATTTTTGGTGACTAAATGAATCCAGACAGAAGAGATTTGCGTACGATCAAACCAATAACAATTGAAAATGATAGCTAAATCAATAATGTATATTAAGGAACAAGCCCAAGGCAATACGATAATCTGGAAAGCTTCAACAGTGGCAGTGATACGATTAAGAGGTACTTATTGTATCTCTGCACTATTTACAGACACTTCATATTACCTGCATATAAATAACTAGGTGCTTTGTATATAGATTCAAATAACTTTGTGTTATTGTTGTGTTTTGGATTTAGTCTTTCTGTGAATTTCTTCCGCAGGTATGCGACATGATCATGAAGAGGTAAATAGTAAAAATGGATGTGATTACACATCATAAGATGGTTATTTACATTAATTGCTTACTCTTATTTGATTTCATGATCGTGTAGGATGATATTTACCCAGAAAGACGCAGCTTTGGAATGGACAATGTGGATGTCTCAGACATGGATACTGCATGAGGAGAATTACTTATTTCCTTACTATACTAATCAGATGCAGTTAAATGTTTGATTTTGAGGACTATTGTTTGTTAGTCATAAGTTACTGGCTATAAGTTTTTGTTGGCAAGGGATGACTATTATTTTTGCCTAAGATTCGTCCATGAATTTATCGAACTACAGTAAATTTTACTTTTCCTTTTACGCCATTTTCTATGTTGATGTTGACTTTGTAAATATCTACGTTTTTAGCTATGGTGGTTTGTGCAATGGATTATACCAGTTATTCTTAAATTGATTTGACTAAATGGAACAATAGCGATTTGTTTCAATGTGGATTTCACATATCTCCAAATTCATCTCTC
>JAJJMA010115652.1:0-16329 GCA_023529015.1 Papaver nudicaule | reverse complement strand
ATCACAAGACTAGGTTTTATTCCTAACATCCTTAGAAAGCTTTGTCCAAACAAACAAAAAAAACTCGATTTTAAGAAAAGAAAAAAATATGAAGAGTATTGCTATGAGTAGAAGTGAAAGATTTATACGATTTCCAGGACTTCTTCCATGAGTCAATGTTTACCAACAAGCATCTGATGGGCTTACGTGAATGCTTGCATCATCTTTCCTCAGTTCGATGATTAAAAGAAGAGTATGTGTTTCACTTTTCATGTACAATTTCATTCATCGCATTCCCAGCTATAAATGAGCTCCAGACCCATGTCTGATATATAAACAGAAAAGGATGTTCTTCCCCCATTATTATTAAATTTAAGCAAGTATGGCCACATTCAGATTTTCCAATAAGGTACGTTGTGAAAAAGACATGACAATGTTGGTTCAGAGAAATGTATAGCATGTAGCAAATCAACCAGTTAAGTGAATGTCACTGAGTACAATGATTGGATCACTTAAAATTACCTCAGATGCCACACAGCAATAAATAAGTCATGAATATACGGTTCCCAATCCCATAGTATAACTTACAGAGCTAATTAGTACTGTCTTTAACATCTTTATGACTTGCCTTGCCTTGCCTGATAAGAAAGTACTGAAACAGAAGATAAGATTATTGAGTGTTTAATTAGATTCCCAACAAGACAAGTCTTTTAAAATCGATTCTTTCCAAGCAGAAAAAATGCTTTATTAAGAATGCAACTCGAGTGGTACACAGATAATTTCAGAGAATATAGTACCTGTACATTTGCAGCCAATGGCTGGCAATATCTAGGCTAAGCAAATACAAGAACATCATGCCAGGCCTGCCAATATAAGGGATATATGCTCAGCAGCTAAAACATACTTATAACTTCAAACATATGCTACAAGTATCAGATCTAATGTATTTCTTACCGGTAAAACTTTGATCCCTACCTAAAATGAGTAGGAATGTGGCAACTTGGTATGCAAAATTTCCAAACAAAGGGGAAAAGCACAGGACATGGGGTCAGCGAATGATTTTCAACTTTGGGGTTTCCAAAAACTGTTTAAAAGTACAACTGCATTAGTGCACGTAAAGCGTTGGGTTCATGCAAAGTCCAAATTGGTAAGTAACTTAAGAGCCACAGTCTTTTGTCAAATGCTACATGTTTTTATGACCTCCTTATCTCTCTCCTTAATTTAAGTTGCACTTCTGACTTCAAATTCTTTCTAAATGTAAAATGATTCACAATATAGGGTTATATACATACATTGATTAACTTATCTCCACACATTTCTACAATCATAATGTGGCTCTCTGCCAACTCGTGATAGACCATTTTTTTATTTCATCTACCATGAGTTACGGCCATATTAATGTGAACTCAATAGGTCAGAGACAAGGATAAATGCAAGCATCTACATAAACGATAGTGGACAGTGAAAAGTCAAAAAGTCTACCTTATTGAACTTGCGAGCTAACTAGCCATCTAAGCCATCACACACAAAGCTGCAAGCACAGAGTTTCTAAGGTGTGAAGGTTTTGACGAGTCAACGATAGTGAAAAAATCGAGCAGTTCTTATGGATCCAAATATTGGAGAAGAGACTAGGATATAGAAGGTTCTAACAACAATAGTTGGTTTGGATTTGTTATAAGATAAAGTGCATTCTCATTGACTACAATTCTCTCACTGTCTCTCTCTTTCCCTGCATAAACAAAAGAATTCCCAAAAAAAACCTCGACAAATCTTACATAAACGTAACAACAATAACAATGTGTGTCTGATTTGTTCAGAAACAAACAGGAAAATAAAATGAATGAGTCAAAAGTACTAGATGCGTGTGTCCCAATTTAGTTCCGAACACTTTAAAAGCAGCCTCTGAATCATAGCCCGATTTTCTATAGGCTTTTCATATGATTAAAGTATATATACCATTACAAAACTACGACATGCAACTACAAGCAAAGATAAAAACCAAATACGCAGAGCCTATGATAGCTAAAGGAAGCTTAGGTGTGTACCTCCAAAATCCACACAGAAGGCTTATCATCCATCAGTTCGAGGGAGCTGTCTGCTTTTCATAGCCCAAGGAAGATACTTGAGTTGAAGGTTGAAGCCTTTCCTATAAGCAAATGAATCTGAGACCGTAGATGCCTAGCTTTTTTTGCAATGTTAGAAATTTCCACTTGCATCCTTACCGATCAGTTATATCACTGAAATGTACAAGCAATATATCAGAAATGCTACCAAAATATCACGGTGTATCAGTGTTTACAAGAAAGGTAAAAATAAGACAAAGTCTATCTGAATCACAAGATAAGTATCAGTTTATGGCGAGGAGAGAATAAAATGAACATAGTATAGTCTCAAAGACATGAAAGATAAAGATTAAAGGAACATAACAAAAATCCAATAAAATCGCAAAACAGAAGCGAGAAATCTTCAAGTCTGGATCCAAGAAAAACTAATAAAGATAATAAGGAAACCCCAAAAATGATAGCTTGCACTTAATGCTACCAAAATATCACTGTGTATCAGTGTATACAAGAAAGGTAAAAATAAGACAAAGTCTATCTGATCACAAGATATGTATTAGTTTATGGCGAGGAGAGAATAAAATGAACATAGTATAATCTCAAAGACATGAAAGATTAAGGGGACATAAAATCGCAAAACATAAGCCAGAATCTTCAGGTCTAGATCCAAGAAAAACTAATAAAGATAATAAGGAAACCCCAAAAATGATAGCTTGCACTTAATGATAATCCAAATGGGATCTTCATGCTCAGTATGGAAACTAGATAGATGCAGAGCATTATTTGTGGTGTTTCAGTTGTGATGCACAGTACTCGTCCATCACGAACTTTAGGTTATGGCCTTATGGCTTATGGGCAAGATTTTCACAGGTCAAACAGGAATGAAACTAAACAACAATATGATAGAAGTTTAACAGTATAAAGTGTTAGCTTTTGTTGTCTAGCAACAAATCATGTTTAGTTTAATAAAACCGGGTAGTGCTAATCTCAATCAAGTGTGGGTGTTTATGGTTTAGATCGTATACTAAGGACAAAACAATCTTGTTTGTGGGAATTATACATAAAGCTATACTACCTAAGTTTATTCATAAAGTGCCATCATAGTCAATATTTTTATATCAAGGAAGTGTGTCCACCTTATGAAGGCTGAGTGGATGACACATATCTATGTAGTAGGAGGTGGACTCCCTTCTAGCATTGCTTAAAATCTACTTCTGCCATCAGAAAGAACAAGGACAGAAGTGGAAGAACTTCCAGCTGAACAAAGTCTAACATATATATAACAAGCTATCCTTTCTACTGTTTTGAACCTAAACTAAGGAATGCACTTGTAATTTCCTATCTACTTTGATGTTATTGATTCCTAGATGTAGAATATGTAATCCTAAGCATGAAGTGAACTAGCTCTATCAGCATGAAGTGGTAACCATGACTACGTAAAGCATGATTTATAGTTAATAAAGAGAATAGTTAGAGTGCAATATTCTTGCATATATCAGAGCTGATGGAGGTGGTTCACTCGCAGTTAATGGGATTTACAAGGTCTTTGGTCAATACTCACTTGAGTCGGTTATCTTCAATGAAGTACGACGGGCAAGGCAGTATAAGAGAGCATATCCCTCAGATGGCAGAACTTATCTACAAGCTTCGTGGTTAAGACATGTTTCTACCTGATGACTGTATGGTGCAGCAAGCAATAAATTCTCTTCCGAAAGTGTTTAAAATTAACTACAACATTTGTGATAGGAAGTGGGATGTGAATGAATTAATTGCTCACTGTGTACAAAAGGAAGATAGGCTTCGACTTGAAACACCGGAGTATGCACATTCAATACATCTTACAGCTGCCTTAGGTCCTACGAAGAAGAACTTCAAAGCATCAACATCGACAGATAGAGAGAATGGCTTGGAGGAGAAAAGCAAGGTTCAACTATTTCATATCAATGTTTCTTTTGTAAGAAAAAGGGTCATATGAAGAAGAATTGCTTGAAATATCAAAAATGGTTAAAAGAAGGTTACACCAGAAGTTCATGAACAAAGTAATCTAAATGGCTAAATTCTGAAGTTGGCATTGGTGACTCTATAGTTTTGTGTGTATGAATTCTGTTTCACCTAGTGTGTTTTTATTGTGAAATAGTAAGGCAAACATGTTTTTCAGTTAGTAGATAAACTCTATAAGGTCTGTCATATGCAACTTATGGTCTCACTTATAATGCAACTAATATGTAGTATGTGGCTGTAGTGTAAAGCTAAACTCTTTGGCACCATACATTTCAATTGTTCCATTTACAGTGTAAACCATGATGTCACAACTAACGTAAGTATTCTGCATTTCCATTAGCAAACAGTGAGATAAATATCAAGATCATAAACACACGGGGCAACATAGATAGAGTAAGTTGTTCTTATTTCTTGGCAATGATGGTACCTGCCTCTTCTCTGCCGCCAAACTGATAATAGCTTCATGCCGACAAAAAACATTGACATCCAGGCAACCATTTGACAAAAAACCATATAATCTATGGGATTCATCTCACACTTAAGATTTCTAATGTTTCTACTGGGTAAGGAAACAAGTTTAAAAAATTAAAAGTCCAGGAAATGCTTATGCCGTGCTTGCTACCCATCTGCAAAATTTTCAAACAATATATAAATTAGCCAGATATAGTTTCTGCGGTAGAATATTAGTTTTTCGAATTAAATTACATTAAAAGTTCTTGATATTCAAAATTCTAATTAGATTGGTAGAGTAAAATGAATTGGACGCGCACAATACAGATGAAAATATTGTGAACACTATGATCCATCTTCTTGAGAACAATATGATCATTTCATAGTCCTGGTACAAAAAATGGATTCAAGTTCTCAATTAGGACCTAAACCCTTAACTTAAGTGTTGAAATGTTCGGTTCCAGACAATACTGGAAGACCTAACTAAAACCTCTTACATTAAGGTTTTAAATCCCGCAAGTACAAAGGATGAAGACAAATAGACAAATGCAATCAACAAAAAAAGAAAAACCTAACCTCAGTTATGTAGCTTCCTGCTTCCTGAGCTACGAGTTCTAAGGATTGAAGTTTTTGTTTGAGAAATACGGGCAGATCAGGATTCATCGTTTGGAGTCATTGGACAAAAAAACTTGCCAGTAACGTGCCAGAAACTTGTGCTGGTATAGATAGATAGACCAAAGTCTTCCAGTATGGAGCACGGATACTTTACATTTCAGGCCAAACTAGGGCTGCACAGAAACCTATCGGAAAAATCCAACCCGCCCGAAACCGACATAACTGCGGGTAATTTAATTAGTTCGGCAAACGGCTAAAGAAATTTGTTGTTTAGTAGACTCTCAGGCAGCGGGTCCGCTAGGATGGACCTGTGAGAGTGCTATCTGGCTTCAGCCCGACTAGCCCTCTTAATTTTTCCCTTTCACACCTAAGTTTTGGGCTTCACCTAAGGTACTAACTCGGGTCTAAAAGAATATAAATCCACCCCCGCAACCAATGTGATTGTTGCTAACCGCCATAAAAAAGAAGAAGAAATTCCCGGAAATCGTAAATTGAAGAGTGTGTTGCAGCCAGTAGAGAATCCTTCACATTTCACTGAAGTTTTCTACTGAAAAGAGAGGTAATCTCTCTTAATTTCAGTTGTATTCATACGAATTTGATAGGTGTTTTCCAGAATTTTGATACTAAACTTTGCTCTCATTTCCTAGGGTTTTCATCGATGGAAGATAACCATCAAGAGTTGAATCAGAACGATAAACAAGAAGATTTGCAAATTAACAAAGAAGGTTCTGAAGATGGTACGTCTTATTGTATGAATTTGATTGATTTGTGGTTGTCTGTTGTGCGAATTCGTTTTGTGAATCTTTTAGGTTTTCTTTTATCTCTGGTTTGCTTACGTGAATTCATGCCTGAATTAGATGAGAGTTAGTTTAGGGATTTGTATTCATTGGAATTTTATCTTACATTTATGTTTTTATTATTATTACAATGCTAACTTAAATAGATGTTTAGTTGTCAGATAATGACATGATCATGCTTAGTATATTATATATATGGTATATAGTTTTGAAGTAATAGATGAAGCCTGATGGTGTTGAAGTGGAAGGATGAGTGTAGGGTGTGAGAATTGGTTCTGCCATTTTTCAAAAACAGTTGAGTGGTACTTTCTATTTTCTCCCTTGACTGGTTTCAAGAGTAGAATGGGAAGTGATGTGATGGGTTAGATAGACTGAGAGGGTTATGGTATTTTCTCTTTTGTTTGTAAGTTCTAACCTTCCATCTTATCTGCGTGTACTCTCATCTATTTCAGGGTTAGCGTTGGGGCTCAACATTAAAGGGAAAGTAGTGGATTTCTTCTTCGACAAGGTGTTCGGTAGTTCCGCAAAGCTCGCGATTCTGGAGAAGAATATCAGTGATCTTTTCACTTTTTATCATCCCAAAGGCCCACATAACATATGGCAATAATAAATATTTTGGTTATAGTTAAGATGTTTTTAATTAAATCCATGAAAATAGAATCTAAAACGTGATTATATTAGGAATATGATTAGTTAGTTACATCATATATCTTCTCTTCTTTTTTTATGAATCTTTATTAATACTTTTAGTATATTTATAAATTTATATATCTTTATGTTACGAGAACATTTTTCCACTGAGGTAACTTTTATTAGATTTGATTTACGGCTAATAAAAAACACATTTTAGATATTGTTTTTCATTTTTGGGTTTAATAAAACAAACCTTAACTATAACAAAATATTTTCCAAACTACCTTTCAAATATACATTTTAGAAAGAGAATTCAAATTAGTTTTAAAAAAAGACAAGAAAGTCGATATATAATTGAAAAACATGGAGGATTCTAAGATGTTGACGTGTCATTTACACAAGAAGGGATTCATACTGAAAGTATGGATACATGCTCCATACTAGCCGCACTGTCCTCATTTACTTGACCAAGCTACCCTTATAATAAAACATAAACAAATAAGTAACTTACCATTTTTACATATAAATAAACCTATTTTTATGTCAATTTTTTATTACCATGACAATACATATTGGTTGGAGCAAACACCATCATTAAGCGGTGGTTGTTGCCCTAGTGCAAATATAGCCCACAAGCGGAGATGATTACCATCATGAGTGAACAAAATGAAAGTCGGTTCTCCCCCAACCATACACATTCTTATAGTGTGTATGGTAGCCTCCCCAACCTTTGGTAAGTTAAACCCTTTAGTAAACAATAGTTAGTTGTTGTGTTATTACCTTCCACATGCTGCAAATCAAAAGAAAATTAATTAATACTCGAATTTTCTACAGGCTTATTCACTAGGTAAGTACATATTCTCTCCCCAGCGAATTCTGAATATCTTGCTAGAGGTTTCCTTACTTGTTCGTTGAACAATTTAAACGTGTCCAGTAATTAATCACATCAAACTCGTCATCTATCTCTTCCTTTGAATCATCACTTGACGAGGACGAAGAGTTATCATCCTTCCCAGCATACTCTGACTTAGTTGATCCATCACTTAAGTATTCCATAACATCATCAGAAGCAATTGGTGAAGTTGGAGAACGATAAGCCATCTTTGAAGTCATAGAAGAGAGTAAGTTAGAAATCTCTTTTTTTATGCAGAGAGTTATAGATTGAAGGCCTCTTAATTATCCACATATATTAGTGCAATCCCTGGTTTTTTGGTTATTTAAATGAGAATTACATGGGGAATAATCAAGTACTCACACTTCTTGTCTTGATCATGCCAATATGGTTGAAAATGTTGATACAAATCTAAAGAATATTGTAAAATTCAATCCCAGATTCTCACAAGAATCGAAAAGAAACATTGGAAGCTATTTTTTTCTTTTATAGTGCCATATTTCCAGTATATGCTGGAACTACAATGTCTAAAGTTCCGACGATATATTCATCGACGAATATAAAAAGCTATTTTATGAAGTCATTCCTTAAGACACTTTAATCAACAAGTGATCAAGTCATCACTAATGTACAAACGCTAAGTTTTGTCTATTTTTGTAGCACAAGTATAAAAGATAAATGGAATCGTGTTATTTAGTTCATCAACCTTTTTATGCGAAGGAGGATATTATTATGGTTATTTAATCTTCTTCATGTCTTCGAGTAGTGAATCTAGCCTACACCAATCATCTTCTACATCCTAATACCAACCTAACGAAGTCTTTAGTAAGTGTGTTTCGAGCGGCCGAGTTTGATCAATAAACTTGACAACTAAGCTTGAAATACCAACAATTACTGAGGTTGACAAAGACATGCTTTAAAATCAACAAACAAGGTAATTAAGATAAATTCTTTGTTTGTTGGTTGTTATTGTATTTTTGCTTCTCTCCAATTCAGTGATTAATTGGGCCAATGATCAAAAAGACTTGATTTATTAATGAAGAAAGTGATAGTATTAAGGATAATTTGACTTATCATATTGGGGATAATATGCAAACCGGCTACGCATGGTTCATCTCGTCACAACACGATTCTCCATTAATAAGCTTTTATGTTCCTGAACTAGCCTTGGATGTATTTTTTATCATAATCTATCTTCTAATTACTGTACCCACTTCAATTCTAATATTTATATTTTAGTCTTTAGTAATGTTAGAGCATTGCTTGGTTGACCCCACTGATGTTGCTATCTCAAGTCAGTTGTCAAGTTTATGAGACAAAAACACAATCCTTGATAAGTCTACTCTACAACTCAGACTAGGATAGTTCTAGGTAATCTAGACGAAGACTAATGAAGACGAAGACCGAAGCTTACTACTTGATAAATCATAACATCCTCGCTGAAGGTTTGAAAGGTATTCCCTTTCCGTATCGTTTTTACCATTTCTATCATAAATAGTCTATGATGTTGTTTATATGATCCGAAGGTATTCTAGGATTTTCGCCTTTGCATTTGTCACTCTTGTGATAATTTGTATAGGTAGAGTATGTTGAGTTGTCCCTTGAAACAACCCCAAACGGTGAACGCGTTCATGAACGCGTACATATACATATACCACCTTTGGGATTTCAGAGAACGATCTAAGTCTGTATGAACGCGTACATATAAGAATTCTCCTGAATTCTCCTGAACTCTAAGGACTGCTCTGTGTACGCATTCATGAACACGTTCAGCGTTTGGGGTTGTTTCAAGAGGAAAGGTATTGTTGGAAATTAGTTCTTAGTTTCAACCATATTATAGTAGAGTATGATGTGAATAGTTGAAGTTCACCTCATTAAAAGTTGACATTAGCATTGTTAAACGCTGAAAATTACATGTTGATAAATTAAAAGGATAATATAATTTATGATTAATATTCAACGATGAGCAGGTATAAAAGTAAGATTGTTTCGAACTAATTTGGGTCTTATGCATGACTTATATTCTGAGATAGAAGATGAAGAGTTAAAGATGAATGAACCAATGTTGGATGCTCTCAAATCAATAACATTTCCCCCCCTTCTTCAAGTGTTTAGGATAAAAAGATCAAAATAATTGACCAAGTGCAACGTGGACCTCATCATGCTCGTAAAGACAAAATATGAGGATGGATTCAAACTATGTGCAGACGGGGATGTGTTTATCCACATTCCTGAAGGCGTTGCATTTATATTTGGGTTCCAGTTAATAGAGAATGCCATATAAGAGAATTTTATTGATGAACGTAAAGTAAACATTACGAAAAATGACTTATGTGTGACCATGAAGGTCTTTTATATGATATAAATAAAACCTTCCTCTTTAAGATGTTGATGGCAGAGTACAACACACAAACTCAATCAGATAACTTCAAATTCTTATAAGTTTTCCCTCCAAGAACATCAGTAGCACCTACTCCGAAGGAAAAAGTGAAGATAAGAGCTCCAAGCAAACCGATCGGTCTAAAAACACCCATGAAGAAGAAAAAAAACAATGTCGTTATCTCTGATGATGAAGAAGCAGCTGAGGAGATCGACAGGTTTCGAAGGAAAATATAACTGAGGACAAGAAAGATGAAAAGCAAAATGGAGAGCAGGATCGAGACAAAGATGAGAAGCAAGATGGAGAGCAAGGCGAGAAGTAAGATGGAGATGATCTTGACATCTGAGATAGCTCAGTCTAAAAGAAGAGAATAAACCTTGTTGGCATCCTCAACTGCTTCTTCATCATTGGATATGACGACATTGTTTCTTGTCTTCTTCAGGGATGATTTTCGACCGATCGATTTGTTTGGAGCTCTTCAGGGATGAATTAGGTGCTCCTAATGTTCTTTGAGGGAAAACCTTTAAGCATTTGAAGTTGTCTGATTGAGTTTGTATGTTGTACTCTGTCATCAACAACTTAAAGAATGAGGTTTTATTTATTATATATCTGATCAAAGACCTTTATGGTCATACACAAGTCATTTTTCGCAATATTTACTTTACGTTCATCGGTCAAATTCTCTTCTATGCCATTCTCTATTAACTGGAACCCAAACATAAGTGCAGCTTTTTTAGGAGTATGGATAAACACATCCTCATATGCACATAGTTTGAATCCATCCCCAGAATTTGTCTTTACGAGCATGGCGAGGTCGTCGTTGCACTTGGTCAACTCTTCTTTTTTGATCTTTTTATCCATAAACACTTGAAGACAGGGAAAAGTGTTGTTGATTTGAGAGCATCCAATATTGGTTCATTCAGTTTTAACTCTTCCTCTTTTATCTCAAAATATAATTCATGCATAGGACTCAAATTAGCTCGAAACAGTCTTACTTTTCTACCTGCACATCGTTAAATATTAATCATAAATCACATTATCCTATCCTTTTTAAATTATCAATATGTAATTTTCAAAGATTTAACATGCTAATGTCAACTTTTAATGAGGTGAACTTCAACTATTCACATCATATTATACGATAATATGAATGAAAGTAAGAACTAATTGAATTCAAAAAAAAAAAAAAAAAGTAAGAACTAATTTACAACAATACTTTTCTTTCTTTCCTTTTTGCCCGATTTTGTTTTTCGAGTTGCATCTTGCTTTGTTTTTCTGTTGTTGTCACGTTTACTTTTCTTTAGTTCCACCAAACCTCTATTCTTTAACACCATCATCTCGAAGTCGTCTACGTAAATTTTTTTCGATGGGAACAGCTGATTTATCACTCCTTGTCATTGGAAATCTTCAATTATCAACTGTTCAAATAGGATAACATAGATTATCACTAGTATGTTACCTTGTTCATTGTAAAGGATTCATTGACCCAATTTATGACTAAATTGCAGAGAAACAAAAATACATATGCAGCCGCCTCCACAACCACAAGCCCTCTGGTTCAGATTGGCTATGTCACCAATAAAGGTTGTTGAACGAAAACCTTTGGTAAGAGTAGGTTGCTATAAAAATATCTTATTATATACTAAATATCTTATGAGTAGGTTGCCTTAACACTTCATACCTTAGTTCTTCATATTTCCAGAGAATGTCAGCTAAGCTTACAGGCTTGGTATTTGGATGATGGTACCATCATTGGTGACACTATGATGGTGGCTAAAGCTCTCAATATTATCCAGCATGAAGGGCATAGCATGGGGCTTGAGCTTAACATTCAGAAGACAGAAATCTTTTGGCCATCTATAGATCCTAGGTGCAAGTATAAAGATGTTTTTCCTGCTGACATTGGCAGACCTGCATATGGAGTCAAGCTTTTGGGTGGAGCAGTTAGTACAGATGCTGATTTTTGTCATCAGTTGTTGCTTGCAAGAGTTAATAAGACTCTACATTTGATGGATGCAGTTCAGAAGCTCAAAGACCCTCAGTGTGAACTACTTCTTTTGCGCAATTGCATTGGTGTTTCTAAGCTTTACTTTTCTATGAGGACTACTATTCCTATCTTATCCCATTCTGCTTTGTGCTCATATGATGATTATCTGTTTCAGTATCTGAGATATTTGCTTGTTGGTGATGGACCAGGCTATGGCCCTTTGCAACACAGGATGGCTACTTTGCCTATCAATGAAGGAGGTTTAAGTATTTATTCCTTGCAGGATACCTCTCATTATTGTTTCTTAGCATCTTGTTTGCATACTCAGTTGTTACAGAGTGAAATTTTGCATGACACTGGCATTACTGGTAAGAGTTCTGCTCTCCTGCAAGCTATTGATGATTTCTCTAAAGTGTGTGGCTCTGATTCTTCTTGCATTATTGAATCTGCCCCTCATCCTATGCGTGCATTGGTTGTTCAGTATTTTGCTGAAGTTACTAAGAAGATGCCTATCACCATTGCTATGACCCCTAGAGATTTGGCTTTGTGGAAGTGTAATAAGACCCAGCATGCTCAGGATTTCTTGTTGGCTATTCCAGCTGAGGGACTTGGCCAGAAAATTGGACCTCAACACTTCAGTGCAGTTTTGGGTTATAGATCAGGTATTCCTTTATTTGTTGCTCATTCTCCTTGTTCTTGCTGTGGAAGACCTATGGATGCCTTTGGTGATCATGCAGTCCATTGTACTAGCACTGTGGGCATTAAGTCTAGGCATAACCGTGTCAAAGATACTATTGCTGACATTTGTTTTAGGGCTGGTGTTTCTACCAAGGTTGAAGCTCCATTGGGTTTTCTTACTAATGAAGGAGGTATGTTAAGACCAGCGGACATCTTGGTATACAATTGGGAGGATGGGCGTGACACTTGCTTTGATGTTACTGGTGTTTCACCATTTGCTGGAGGGGGTGTTTCTGTTTTTGCTCCTGGGTTGGCTCTGGTTAAGGCAGTTGAGAAGAAGAGGAGTAAATATGATGAAGTCTGTAAAGCTAATGGGTACAATTTTGGCACTTTGGCTTTCACTACTCTTGGGGAATTAGGTGATGAGACTATAGCTTTTTTGAAACGGCTTAAGAATTTTGTTTCTAAGCATGACTCCACTATTAAAGTAGGGAATTATTTTTTCATAAGAGTTGGCATTGCTATTCAGATTGGTGTTGGGTAGGAGCTCAGCTTGTCGCTAGACTCCCCTCTTCTACTGTATGAACTCTTTGTTATTTGAAATAAAACGCCTTTTCATAAAAAAATAAAAAATAAATAAAAATAATAATAAATAAAAATAATAATAATGATTTTCTCTCTCCTCAGAGAGGCGATTTGGGGGAGATTTGGGTTTGAGATTGAAATCAACCCATTTCCCCTGATTGTTCCTCCTAAAATCCTTTGTTCATCATCATCATCATCATTTCACCCACATCCTGCTCGTCATTTTGAACCCAACATCAACCAATTTCTGTCGGTTTTTTACTTCCCCCTGCGGGTTGTTACTTCTCACAGAAATTTGTAGTTGTTGTGTTCTTGATTCGTGATTTCCTCCACCATGCCTAACACCCGTAGTAGACGTAGTTCCATCTCACCTAAACCCCCTCCTGCTCTTAATTTGAAGACTGCTAGAAAGGAGAGTGCTGGTTCTTCAGAGAAATTAAAATCGAAAAGGGTTTTGTCTCAACTTTTGGCTTCTGCAGATACTAGATTTCATTGTCCTTATATTGGGCTAGATGGTTGCACTGATGGTATTGGTGGAAGAGGACTAGCCATGAGATCCTTTGGAAGACATCTTGATGATTTTCATCTTGCTCATGGTAAGGATGTTTGCAGGGATTATATTCGACAAAATGCAGCAATTTATGATAGATGGGATGCTGCTCTTAGAAGCCTCAGGATGTGGCTTTATACTGCTTGTATGAAGATGCACACATGGAGTGTTTCTTGTAAAATTCATGCTGTTAAAGCCCCATGGCAAGAGGATGGAGTGGCATTCACCATTCATGGTATTTCTAGACCTGCTGCAGTTCCTGTTGGGGTTGAAGAAAGGGAATGTTGTGGTGAAGTTGAGTCTGAATCCCTTCTGTTGAATGTGGAGTTATTAGATAAGGTTTTCAGGTCTCAAATTAACACAACTAGGCATATTCCTACATATTGCAGACTTAGCTTTGCAAAAGCTTTTAAGCATACTATGGATGAGGTAATCTTGTACCCTTCTGATGTCTCCAAATGGGTGAAATTGTTATTGTTCCCAACTTGTGTGCTTGAAAACTATACTCCACAGAGTAATGATGAAAAGAAGTCAGGCAATAGGAGAAAATTACAAATCAAGTCTATTAATCATGCTCTCAACACTTGGTGTGAAGCTGATGGTTGTCTGGCTTTGGTCAAAAATTTGCTTGAGGTTACTTCTGCTCCAAAGATCATCAAACCCAGCAGTTCTCTTAAGAAGCAGTCTCAAGAAGACATTAACATTAGCTTATGCAAGAGGAAACTTGGCAATGGCACTTATACTGCTGCTATTAGAGTCCTTACTTCTCATGGTGTGGCTCCTCAGAATGCTGACACACTATTGGAGCTGCAACAGAAACATCCACCTGCACCACCACCCAAACTGCCTATCACTGATCATGTTGTGGATGCTGCTGTTGTAGATAAAGAGTTGGTTCTTAGCAGACTTAAAAGCTTCCCAAAAGGTACATCTTGTGGCAGAGATGGTCTACATGCCCAACACTTCATGGATGCACTGAGTGGGTCTGCTGCTGCCATTGCAGATGAGGTTCTAAGCTCCATTGTGGCTGTTGTTAACTTGTTGCTGGCTGGTAAATGTCCATCACAATTGGGAGAATTCATTGCTAGTGATCCTCTTACTCCATTGGTGAAACCTGGTGGTGGCATAAGGCCTATAGCTGTTGGTACTATATGGAGAAGGCTTGTGTCCAAATGTGCAGCTTCACTTGTCAGCAAAGAAATGAATAGATATTTGAGTGATTTCCAATTTGGTGTAGGGGTTCCTTGTGGCAGTGAAGCAATTGTTCATTCTGTCAATAGGTTGGTGATGGAGAGGAAGGATGATTCTTTACTTACAATGCTACTGGTGGACTTCAAGAATGCATTCAACTTGGTGGACAGAACTGTCATGCTTTAGGAAGTTAGGGAAAAATGCCCATCCATCTCTAAGTGGGTGGAATTCTGCTATACTGCTCCTGCTAGGCTATATTATGGATCTTCTATTCTTTCTTCAGCTCAAGGTGTGCAGCAGGGTGATCCTTTGGGTCCCTTACTTTTTGCTCTTACTCTGCATCCTCTTATTCTGCAGATTTCCAAGGAATGTCAGTTGGACCTCAATGTTTGGTATTTGGATGATGGCACTTTGGTTGGTGATACTTTGATGGTGGCTAGAGCTCTTAGCATCATTCAACAGTTTGGTGGTGATAGAGGACTTGATCTTAACATCCAGAAGACTAAAATCTTTTGGCCTTCAACTGATCCTAGATGCAATCAAGCTGGTGTGTTTCCACAGGATATTGGTAGACCAGCTTTGGGTGTCAAACTGTTGGGTAGTGCTATGAGTACCAATTCTTCATTCTGCAGTCAACTGATGCTTGCTAGAGTGAACAAGACCACTGCTTTGATGGAAGCTGTGCATAAACTTAAAGATCCTCAGAGTTAGTTGTTGCTCCTCAGAAATTGCATAGGTGTTTCCAGGCTTTACTTTTCCATGAGAACTACTGCACCTGCTTTTTCTCAACCTTCTCTGAGTGTATATGATGACTTCCTCTTCCAATATCTGAGACAACTGTTGGTTGGTGATGGCCCTGGCTATGGTCCCCTGCAACACAGATTAGTTACTCTGCCTATTAGTGAAGATGGCTTAGGCATCTACTCTCTGCAAGATACCTCCCACTATTGTTATCTGGCTTCTTGTCTGCAATCTCAACAGCTACAGGGGGAAATTCTGCATCATGCTGGTATTTCTGGGAAAAGCTCTCTTTTACAGCAGGCTATTGATTCCTTTGTTCAGGTGTGTAATCTTGAATCTTCAAACTGCATTGCTGAGTCTGCCCCCCATCTTATGCGCTCTTTGGCAGCCCAGTATTTTGCAGTATTGCTAAGGAAATGCCTACCACTTTTGATATGAACTCTAGGGATCTAGCTCTGTGGAAATGTAATAGGATGTTGCTTGCTCAGGATTATTTGATGGCTATTCCTGCTGAAGGTTTAGGCCAGAAAATAGGCCCTCAACATTTTGGTGCTGTTCTTAGCTATAGACTTGGCATCCCTCTGTATGTTGCTGATTCCCCATGCCCTTGTTGTGGTAGACCTTTAGATGTATATGGTGATCATGCAGTTCATTGTGCCAGCACAGTTGGGATAAAAAGTCGTCATAATCGAGTTAGAGACATACTGGCAGACATCTGTTTTAGGGCTGGAGTTTCCACTAAGGTTGAGGCTGCACTTGGTTTTTTGACTGATGAAGGTGGAGGGTTGAG
>JAJJMA010115641.1:0-15170 GCA_023529015.1 Papaver nudicaule | reverse complement strand
CCCGCGAAGCCGTTGCGCGCTTAGCGCTCCGTCACAACTGCAGTTGAATAACTTAGAGGTTATATTCGGTCTCAACTACATTTCAGTCCAAAGTCTGATTCAATAAGCTAGTTTTTGTAGCGGCTTAATATATACAGTGTGTTCAAAACTGGACAAGGTCCCGGGGTTTTTTCTAGATTACGGTTTCCTCGCATACAACATTTCTGGTGTCTTGCTTTACCTTTCCACATTATATATCTATGATTATTATAATGAAAATAAGAGTGAAATTTATATGTTATCAACCTGCTGAGAATTCTGATATTAGAATTCGGATCTTGTAGCACATATCAGATCTTGAAATATAAATTCACTCATGGTACACTTGGATATTCAATTTAGAGATAGTCCAACTGCTTTGCATATAGTTCATGAACTGTAAAAATTTGGCGTTGTATATGGTACCCGCGTCTTTTTTAGTTTTTAGTTCGCGAACCAATTTCCAGTCGTGAACTGCAAACTGATCACAAACTATTGAAATCCAAAAATCACTAACAATTCAAGAACTTGTTATGCAATCTTTGCATGATTTGTCTTGGTATGTGGTGCATTATTACTTTCTTACGTATTAACGAGGCGAACTTATCATGCATGAGATTCATACTTGAATCATGCTTGTGTGAAGAATTTTGTTGTTTCTGGAATTGTGAAGAAACCAAATTTTAGAAGTAATCGAACTCTGTGTGATTGCTTGGTAATTAAACTACTACAATTTCCTACAATGGAGAGAAATCTAGGTTCACTTGGTGACAAAGCAATAACGGAAACGTGCTGCACATTCATGAAATTGCTTGAATCTTCAGTAATCGTTGCTTGCATCTTTAACAACCCGACCTTGTTGAATACTACAAATAGACGACTCCCAGCAACACACTCTTCATTCCTATACATGCCATGTGTCTAGTTTCTTAAAGAGTTATCCTCTAAACACCTGGTTCTTCGTGAGCAAATAGGTCCTCGACTATAGTAAGACTTCAGTTTAAGGATTAGTGAAGCACAGATCGGTCAATATTTTATCTGATAAAATATTGATCTTGTAATCTTGGTTGATTGATTTAACTCTTGTCTATTCTAAGGTCATTTATCTTATGATATAAGGAAATTTATGTACGATCAATCGATCTACAAGATTGCAATAGAAACTTCGTACGACATTGTGAATTTGAGTAAGCGCTAGAAGTTCTTATGTGTTGATCTAGGCAGAGAATAGACATTATGAATTTGGTGTTGTATGTGTGTAATCCATATTTCGAACATTAAGAGATTTATGTTAACCTAAAAAGATCACGCTTAGGCATCCTGTTAGAGGCAGGCTAGCGCTAGTCTTCACGAAGGACCGTGGAGCAACTCTTAGGCTTGTAACGGACATCAGCTAGGGGAATAAAGTGACTAGGGTCTTGCGGGATCCAAGAGACATATGAGCACAACTGTAGCTAAAGGTATACTCGGTATCAACTACACTCCATTCTAAAGTCTGATAATAGTTTAGTGTTTGTAGCGGCTTAATTCATTGTGTGTTCCAGATAATGGTTTTCTTGTTAACAAAATTTCCGATTGCTTATTTTATTTTCCGCATTACAATTATCTTGATTCTTAGAATTCCGATTTTGAAATAGAGATCGTATCCACTCAGGTTACACTTGGATATTGATTTTTTAGATCGCTCAACTGTTTCGTCATATAGTTCACGAACCGAAAAAAAAGTTTGTGGGTATTTTGGTACCCTGCTTTTTAACTTGTAACATCTTAATACGATGTGTGTTCAAATCTGGACATGGTCCCAAGATTTCTCTATTGGATTGTGGTTTCCTTGTTAATAAAAAATTTGATGTCTTGCATTACTTTTAATTTTGCACCATATTTTATGTGATTGACAGTACTGAAATAAAAGCAAAGAAGTACATTATCAACCTTTGAGCGAATTCTATATCTTAAATATAAATTGACGAATTTGAATCTTAAAATAAAGATTATACCTAGATTTTTCTTAGGAATTTTTCTTATAGGTTTACGAACGAAAAAAGTTGGTCGTGTAATACCCTCTTTTTCACCTAGGGATACTTCAGATATATATCAGATACTCCATTTCAAGTATCCATTTTTAATAGTTGAGAAAAGGATAGAGGATTGATACAGTAACACCTCTATATAAGAATATCTGTAGGACCACAAAAAATATTCTTATATGGAGGTCCACTTTTAAAATGATAATTTTTTTTTGTATACACGACTACATGCATTTAAGAAGAATATATTCTTATGCATAGAAAAACACAAATACTAATAGAATTTTATTTAGTTCTTGTAGATGAATAAATTTGTTATACATGAACCTAGGAAGAACACATTGATATGCATATAGAACATACAAAAATGTACCTACAGATATTATAAAACATAGTTGAACTTTAGACAAATACTTTTCTTATTCTTAAACTTTTAATGAACGAAAGATCTATAATATTTATATATTATGTAATGTCAATTATTCTTATATAGAGGTTATTTCATTAAGAAAGGACTAGAAAAAAATATGACTTATTTCAATATAGAGGTTATTCTTAAATATAACTGGCCTAAGTCGGGACCGGAAATTTTTATTCTTATATGTTGGTTATTCCTATATAGAGTACAGGTTTGACTGTATATCACTCTTATAACGGCGAACCGGGAACTACTGATTTTCCAGAAATGTGGGAAAGCAAAAATGCAAACACAACCTGAAGATTAATACCACGGATGAAGGAAAAAAAGAAGAAAAAAAACTGAAAATGAGCAACAATGACCAATAACATACTAAACATGAGGATACTTTTTACTAAACTAATCAAATGAGAGCGAAGTAAGTAGGGGATATTTTTACTTGGGATAATCATAGAATAGGAGATAAAAACATTAAGCAAAGGCTAGATAGAGCTGAGGTAAATGCGGTCTGGGAATCCCAATTTCCAGATGCATCTTTAACCCATTTACCTCATATTGGCTCGGATCATAGCCCGCTTCTTCTGGAATTGTTTAACCCTGATTCTCTGATTTTATTGATTATTCCTTTAAGTTCTTCGACTCTTGGCTAAAAGAGTCCCAATGTCTTGAAATTATCAACAACTCTTCGGTCACTTATTCTTCTGATGTTACTGTTAGGGAATTGTCCGGTCAAACCCATTAGCGTTGGTATGTCAAGCTAGTTGTCAGTTTTAGGTGTCAAAACACAATCTTGATTTAGCTTACTAGAGTTTAGATTTTGGAATTGGGATATAGACAAAGTAGTAGAGACCTTGAAGTCGAAGACTCTGAAGACAAAGAAGACATCAATTATTCTTCGTCGACAAAAGGTTAGTAGGAGTTATGGCTTTTATGGAAATTCTTCTATTCTACTTATTCTATCTTTCGAAATAGTCGGCTACTTTAGTAGAGATACTAATAGCGATTGAGATCGTGGTCTTTTCTACATAACCATGTGTTATGTTGGTATTTGTTCCCACGAATACTAAGGTTACAAGAATGCATGAGATAGATTCGATACCATCTTTCCATAGCAATGGTTTGCTTGCAAATCACTTGTTGGATATGGGTGAATCTAAAGGAGTACTCTTGAGCAAGAGTCCAGTGGATTATATCCGAGGGCGTATAACACGTCTAAGTACTGGCCCAACCTAGAACTTCCAGCGGATCCAGTTAAACCCTAATTCTGAGTAACGACGGTTCCCGAACCGGTTCGTGAACAATGACTCCGGATTTCAATCCTGAGTTCCAAAACATCAATGTGTACACGTACATGTACGTGAACCACATATTCGATTTATTGGGTCGCAATTTAGAAGGGCGGTTCCCGAACCGTCCAAGGTGAATATTCTCTGGAATTACACACGGGTTAAACTCTGACTCCTTTATCTCTTAGTTGGACTTGGTTATCACGAATATAACTTCCGTGGTCCATCTAACGAATCTCAATGAGTCAATAAGATAAAGATTATCTCTGGTCTGTTGGATTTCAATCTTGAAGTGGTTAAGAGCTAATAAGCCACTTGGCAGATAAATGTTTAATGAATTCCAATTGAGATAAATCTTTGTTTACTTGGTTTCCAAGTTAGGGTTTACCAAACTTGTGGGACAAGTAACTAGTTGCTTTATTCCTAAGCAACCTATCTTATTGAGTGGTATAAATAGAGGGTTTCAGGACGAAAAACCACAAGCATCAAGCATACGCGAAGTTTCTCTGTGGAATTTGTTAGGGCATTGTCCGGTCAAACCCACTAGTGTTGGTATATCAAGCTGGTTGTCAGTTTTAAGTGTGAAAACACAATTCTTGATTTATCCTACTAGAGTTTAGATTTCGGAATTGGGATATAGACTAAGTAGTAGAGACCTTGAAGACGAAGACTGTGAAGTCAAAGAAGACATCATTTATTCTTCATCGACAAAAGGTTAGTAGGAGTTATGACTTTTATGGAAATTCTTCTATTCTACTTTCTCTATCTTTCGAAATAGTCGGCTACTTTAGTAGTGATATTAATAGCGATTGAGAGTGTGTTCTTGTCTACATGACCATGTGTTATGTTGGTATTTGTTCCCACGAATACTAAGTGTTAGGGCATTGTCCGGTCAAACCCACTAGCGTTGGTATGTCAAGCTAGTTGTCAGTTTAAGGTGTCAAAACACAATTCTTGATTTAGCCTACTAGAGTTTAGATTTCGGAATTGGGATATAGACTAACTAGTTGAGACCTTGAAGATGAAGACTGTGAAGACAAATAAGACATCAATTATTTTTCATCGACAAAAGGTTAGTAGGAGTTATGACTTTTATGGAAATTCTTCTATTCTACTTTCTCTATCTTTCGAAATAGTCGACTACTTTGGTAGTGTCATAATAGCGATTGAGATCGTGTTCTTGGCAACATGACCATGTGTCATGACTAGTGTTTGTTCCCGCAAATACTATGGTTACAAGAATGTATGAGATAGATTCGATACCATTTGTCCATTGCAAAGTTTTGCTTGCAAATCACTTGTTGGATATGGGTGAATCTAAAGGAGTACTCTTGAGCAAGAGTCCAGTGGATTACAGCTGAGGGCGTCTCACACGTTTAAGTCCTGGTTAAGCCCAGAACTTCCAGCGGTTCCAAGTTAAACCTAATCTGGAGGTCGGACGGTTCGTGAACCGTACGCGAAACAGAAACTCGGAGATTCTCCTGAGTTCCAAAGTGCTATTTAAGTTCGTGTATCTACGCAAACCTCTAAATCGGTGCTTTTGGCTGTTATCCAGATTGGTGAATATTCTTTCAGAATTTCACACAGGTTAAACATTGAACTCCTTTATCTCTTAGTTGGACTTGGATTATCATGAAATATCTTTTGTGGTCCATCTAACGGTTCTCAATGTGTCAATAAGATAAAGATTATCTCTAGTCTGTTGGATTTCTATCTTGAAGTGTTTTTGAGCTAACAAAACACTTGGCAGATAAATGTTAATGAATTCCAATTGAGATTAATCTTTATTACTTGGTGTGCAAGTTTAGCGTTACCAAAACTTGTGGGACAATTAATTGATTGCTTTATTCCAAAGCAACCTATCTATTGAGTGCTATAAATAGAGGTTTCTATGGACGAATATTGCAAGCATCAAGCATACGTGAAGGTCCTTAGGGAAGTGAACGTAAACTCTTTTCACTTCGGTGAATGCTTGTTGTGGTATAGTCATCCTTTATTAGGTAAGAAGTTCCTCACGGGATTTACCTACGACTATAAAGACTTCTCTTGAGAGTTGGGAAGCACAGGTAGGAGATTGAGACCTTAGTGGTTGAAATCGGATTAACCTGTAACCTTGGTAACCTGGTCACGTTCTTGTCTATTCTACGGTCCTTCTCTTCTGCTATAAGGCCATTCAAGAACTGATACGTTACATACAAGGTTTATAAGGAAGCAACGCACGGCTGCACTCGGTGTTGTAAGACCTAGTTAGCTCCAGTTGTATAAGTTTCTTAAGTGATTCTTTTTACAACTGAGGTAGAGACAAGTTGGGCATAGTTTACTTGGTTTACTTGTCAGCCCCCGCTTGTAAGTAGATTTCCGTATGACCTAGAGCAATCCGAAGGAAGTCACTTTGTGTATGTCAAACTGAAGAGGATAGTTCAGACATACAGTTGATAATTTAGGTTGCAAAGCCGGAATTGTTGACACAAGCCTTTAACAGCGGTTAAAGCAACTCCTAGGCCTGTAACGGACGTCAGCTAGGGGAATCAAGTGCGTGACGATATGTGGGGGATCTAGAGACGTACGGAGTGCGACAGTAGCTAATTCGCTTGGAGGGCTGGAGTTGGTCTCTGCTACATCCCAGACCGAAGTCTTATAGTAGGCTAGTGTTTGTAGTCAGTTTGTACTGGGCGGTGTTCAATCTGGACGAGGTCCCAAGGTTTTTCTACAGGTCGTAGTTTCCTCGTTAAAAAAATCTCTGGTGTCTTGTGTGCTTTACTTTCCGCATTATATTCTCTGAATACGTTAAAGCAAACACAAGAAGTACGTTATTCCTAACCTGACGTTAATTCCCAATCTTGAACAAAGATTTACAAGGACTTATCTTTGTAGGAATTGATCACTTGTGATCACAACTCAGGTTACACAGATCTGGATATTGATTTTTGAGATCGTCCAGATCTGACCATAAGTCTCACGAGCCCAAACGAAAAGTTTGTTGTATTTCGGTACCCCTGCTTTTTCAATTGGTATCAGAGCCGGTGAACACATAAAAGACGTAACTGTTTGTGTTTATCGCGACTTGTGAGCTATGGACCAAAGCGTTAGAGCTTGTAACGTACCACCAAAGTTTGATGGCACAAACTACCTATGGTGGAAGACTGCAATGATTTCGTTTTTGCAAGCCCGAGACTTCAAAACTTGGGTTTATGTCAAAAAGGGATATACACCACCGACTGTTGAAGTTAATGGTGTATCTGTCCTCAAAGACATAGCAGATTATAATGATGTGGAAACACTCGCCGCCAAGCAAAACTATGATGGGCTTAATGCTATCATTCATGCAGTTACACTTGATCTTTGCACGTGGCCACATGTGAAACCTCTCACGAGGCTTGGAATAGATTAAGGAACGTATTCGAAGGGAATTCAGCAGAAAAAGAAGCTAGACTTCAAAACCTCCTATCTGACTGGGAAAACCTTCGAATGCTTGAGGATGATACCTTTGAAGAATTTAACCACAAATTGTCTGAGATAGTGAATGGCTGTCACGCCTTAGGTAAAGCTATTCCGGGAAGGGACATTGTGAGTAAAATTCTGAGGTCATTACCCTCAAGGTACGAATCCAAAAAACATTCCATCCAAGAGATGCACGACTTAGATATAACAAGAAGTGACCTTGTTGCCAAGCTGAAAATCTTTGATCATGAAAGACAATCTGGTCAAAAGAATACAGTTGGCTTGAAAGCCATGAAAACAGACTCATCTCATGAGACAGATAATGAAGATAATGACCTTTCGTTAATTATTCAAAAGGTGAGAAGAGTTCTGAGAGGTAGAAAAAGGAGGTACAACAATCTACCTCAATCAAAAAGCAAAGATTGGGATAGTGACGATGAACCACAATGCTTCAAATGTCTTGGATTCGGTCACATGTCTCCCGATTGTCCAAATAAAGACTATTGTGAAAAAGTCAAAGCTTTTGATGCTATTCAAAAGCAAGATCCCGTAAAAGAGAATGCTCAAAACATGACTCTTTTTGCTGTACATCAGGAAAGTCCCCCACCAAGTCCTGATAATGAGAATTCAGTAATGAGTTCTGTGTCTCTGAAAAACAAAGGGTACTTGGTTACCAATTTACTTGAAGAAAGATGTCGAATTCTTGAACAAGAAAAGGAAGAACTAAGTAGAAAACTTTCTTCGACTCTTCATCGAGTACAATTGTTAGAAAGAGATAAAACATGGGATTCAGATCTCCTCGAGAAATTGAGTGAAGGCATCAATACCAAGTGTCTTAATATCAAGAAACCCAGCCTGGATAAGAAGAAATCTTCTCAGACAAAAACTATGTCTGATACTTCCAAGAAGTTAAAGCCAGGAAGGAGTAACTCTCCACAGAAAAGTGGTAGAAGTTCCCATAAAACACATTCACCCAGATTCAAAGAATGTGACATGAGAGAAAAACATGTAAAGGTCAGCCTGTAAAACCTCATGGAAAGCGGGTTGAACAACAACCTGAGAGAAGAAATTCTTTCAAAAATCCGGTACAGGTATGGGTTGAGAAAGGAAAAAAAGAGTCTGGTACTTTTTATCCTGTAAGAGCTAGTCAGATCCCATATCAAAACTCCCATCGCACTAGATATGATACATGAGGAAAACCGAGAAACAAAGGTACAAAATCAATTCCCATTGATAATACCTCGAAAGATAGCAGAAAACGAAAGAAGCTGATATCCTTGTCACCAAGGACTTCAGTATCCTCCTCTCACTAAATTCTTGTGCGCAGTTCTGTTGTTAAGTTAATCCTGATAACAATAGAAACATTGCATAAGGATTTAGGGAGTCTGTAAAGGAGGAGATCAGACGGAAACTCTGTCAGATTAAAAGACCGTACGGTTCCCGAACCGCTCGGAAAGTTTCTGCTATTCCAGAATCCCGATTGATGTCTATCTTTAAAAGGAGAGATTTCATCTCATGAAAACTCATGTCCAGTCCTTTAAATCTCTAAACTTGAGATCAAAAGATTACATCAAGATGGCAGACTCTGGAGGAAAGAGGGAAGAGACCTGGACAATTGTCTTCCCAAACAAGAAGATTCGTATAGAATCATATGATAATGAAGCCAGCCATACTTCTGTGCAAGATCTTGCAGCTACAGGAGGAAAGGAAATTCATCTTGATAAAAAGAAGGATGAAGTACTTGAACAACTCAAATACTTTGCTGGTGAGATAGGTACTCTTACAAATCATGTGAATACTAGCCTCCATGATCTAATCAAAAGAGTTGAAACCATCGAAGAACAACTTGGAACCTTGATTACATCAAACAATAAGTCTGTTCTTTCAATCAGATTGGTTAATTCCTTGTGAGAACTTGTTCTTACTTTTGCCTAAGGAATATAAACTAGATCTGAAAGTAGTTTGCCTTTTCATGCTTTTTAGAGTTTTTCAAGCATGTACTACTTTATTTCATTAATAAAAAGTTCTTTTTAGATGTTTATTAATGATGTTTGCAATACTTGATTTGTCTACCTCAATCTTATTGCAACACATAGCTTTTTCCCATTGCCTCGGTAGTGATGTAAAGTTATGTCTATTTACAAAAGTTATGCTTTTTCTCACGATCAAGAAACTTTTGATTGTATGATTTTTAGGGTTTTCACAAACTCGGAATCATATACTCTTTTCCAAGAGATTGGCTAAGGAAAAGAGACTATAAACAAAGCAAAACTGGATAACATTAAATTGTTTCTGTCCATGTTCGACTTTGTAAGTTGTTCTTTGTTGAATAACACCACATGGGGGAGAGTTCTTAACTTGAACTTTCGCTTAATAACAAAACTTTTTGGGGAGCGTGGTTGTGGAATATTAGGAGAAAAGTGTATCTATATTTCTCCAAAAGATGAGAACTTAGGGATCTTCGTCAGATTTCCTAGTTATACCATCTTAAACTTGGTATGTGAGTACTTAGCTTAACCTATTCTCATAGGTTTATGAAACCCTAGTCTCAAACTACTTTGTCATATTTTTGTGACAAATAAGGGGAGAATACATATGGTTCTTGTTCTTGTGGTGCATAACCATAGAGGGAGAACATCATGTGCTTACTTATTGTGCTTTTCCAAAGTATCAAGTAAGGGGGAGTAATTAAAGCTGAGAAGAAGCTTCATATCAGGAATGAGTAGAATCACTTTAAAAGTTTTGATACACAGACTTTAAAGTTTGCTCAGATTCTTACTCTTTCGCACAAACAACATGTGGGATTAGTATATTAACCCATGTAAGCTTGAGCGTACCTTTATGGTTGTTTGATCTGGATATGTTGTAGCTGCTGACTACGGATTCATCAACAAGAGTTAAACGAACACATCAAGACTCAAGGGAGAAGTTGAAGAATTCAAGAAATCAAGATACATCTGGTTATTACTTAATTGTATATCTTTTGAATCCATATGTAAATTGGTTTTGTCACTAAAATTGAAAAAGGGGGAGATTGTTAGGGCATTGTCCGGTCAAACCCACTAGCGTTGGTATGTCAAGCTAGTTGTCAGTTTTAGGTGTCAAAACACAATTCTTGATTTAGCCTACTTGAGTTTAGATTTCAGAATTGGGATATAGACTAAGTAGTTGAGACCTTGAAGACGAAGACTGTGAAGACAAATAAGACATCAATTATTCTTCATCGACAAAAGGTTAGTAGGAGTTATGACTTTTATGGAAATTCTTCTATTCTACTTTCTCTATCTTTCGAAATAGTCAGCAACTTTGGTAGTGTTATAATAGCGATTGAGATCGTGTTCTTGGCAACATGACCATGTGTCATGACTAGTGTTTGTTCCCGCAAATACTATGGTTACAAGAATGTATGAGATAGATTCGATACCATTTGTCCATTGCAATGGTTTGCTTGCAAATCACTTGTTGGATATGGGTGAATCTAAAGGAGTACTCTTGAGCAAGAGTCTAGTGAATTACAGCTGAGGGCGTCTCACACGTCTAAGTCCTGGTCAAGCCCAGAACTTCCAGCGGATCCAAGTTAAACCTAATCTGGAGGTCGGACGGTTCGTGAACCGTACGCGAAACAGAAATTCGAAGATTCTCCTAAGTTCCAAAGTGCTATTTAAGTTCGTGTACCTACACAAACCTCTAAATCGGTGCTTTTGGCTGTTATCCAGATTGGTGAATATTCTTTCAGAATTTCACACAGGTTAAACTCTGAACTTCTTTATCTCTTAGTTGGACTTGGATTATCATGAAATATCTTTTGTGGTCAATCTAACGGTTCTCAATGTGTCAATAAGATAAAGATTATCTCTGGTCTGTTGGATTTCTATCTTGAAGTGTTTTGAGCTAACAAAACACTTGACAGATAAATGTTAATGAATTCCTATTGAGATTAATCTCTATTACTTGGTGTGCAAGTTTAGGGTTTCCAAAACTTGTGGGACAAGTAATTGATTGCATTATTCCAAAGCAACCTATCTTATTGAGTGCTATAAATAGAGGTGTCTATGGACGAATACTGCAAGCATCAAGCATACGTGAAGGTCCTTAGGGAAGTGAACGTAAACTCTTTTCACTTCGGTGAATGCTTGTTGTGGTATAGTCATCCTTTATTAGGTAAGCAGTTCCTAACGGGATTTACCTACGACTATAAAGACTTCTCTTGAGAGTTGGGAAGCACAGGTAGGAGATTGAGACCTTAGTGGTTGAAATCGGATTAACCTGTAACCTTGGTAACCTGATCACGTTCTTGTCTATTCTACGTCCTTCTCTTATGCTATAAGGCCATTCAAGAACTGATACGTTACATACAAGGTTTATTGAAGGAAGCTACGCACGGCTGCACTCGGTGTTATAAGACCTAGTTAGCTCCAGTTGTATAAGTTTCTTAAGTGATTCTTTTTACAACTGAGGTAGAGACAAGTTGGGCATAGTTTACTAGGTTTACTTGTCAGCCCCCGCTTGTAAGTAGATTTCCGTATGACCTGGAGCAATCTGAAGGAAGTCACTTTGTGTATGTCAAACTGAAGAGGACAGTTCAAACATACAGTTGATAATTTAGGTTGCAAAGCCGGAATTGTTGACACAAGCCTTTAACAGCGGTTAAAGCAACTCCTAGGCCTGTAACGGACGTCAGCTAGGGGAATCAAGTGCGTGACGATCTGTGGGGGATCTAGAGACGTAAGGAGTGGGACAGTAGCCAATTCGCTTGGAGGGCTGGAGTTGGTCTCTGCTACATCCCAGACCGAAGTCTTATGGTAGGCTATAGTTTGTAGTCAGTTTGTACTGGGCGGTGTTCAATCTGGACGAGGTCCCGAGGTTTTTCTACAGGTCGTAGTTTCCGCATTATATTCTCTGATTATATAATTAAAGCAAACACAAGAAGTATACGTTATTCCTAACCTGACGTTAATTCCCAATCTTGAACAAAGATTTACAAGGACTTGTCTTTGTACGAATTGATCACTTGTGATTACAACTCAGGTTACACAGATCTGGATATTGATTTTTGAGATCGTCCAGATCTGACCATAAGTCTCACGAGCCCAAACGAAAAGTTGGTTGTATTTCGGTACCCCTGCTTTTTCACTAAGTTTACAAGAATACATGAGATAGATTCGATACCATTTGTCCATTGCAATGGTTTGCTTGCAAATCACTTGTTGGATATGGGTGAATCTAAAGGAGTACTCTTGAGCAAGAGTCTAATGGATTATAGCTGAGGGCGTCTAACACGTCTAAGTACTGGTTCAGCCCAGAACTTCCAGCGGATCCAAGTTAAACCCTAATCTGAATGACGACGGTTCCCGAACCGTTCGTGAACAGTAACTTAGGAAAAACTCCCGAGTTCCGAAGTGTCAATTTGTACGCCTACCTTACGTGAACCTCAGATTCGATGCTTTTGGCTGTGATTCAGATAGACGGTTTGCGAACCGTCCCAAGTGAATATTCTCCGGGATTTTCGCCCGGGTTAAACTCTATCTCCTTTTCTCTTAGTGGGACTTGGTTATCACGAAAATATATTTTTTGGTCCATCTAACGATTCTCAATGTGTCAATAAGATAAAGATTATCTCTGGTATGTTGGATATCTATATTGAAGTGTTTATGAGCTAATACAACACTTGGCAGATAAATGATAAAAGATTTCCAATTGAGATAAATCTAGGTTTCTTGGTTTGCAAGTTAGGGTTTCCTAAACTTGTGGAACAAGTAATTAGTTGCTTTATTCCGAAACAACCTATCTTGTTGAGTGCTATAAATAGAGGTGTCTAAGGACGAAAACTGCAAGCATCAAGCATACGTGAAGATTCCTTTTGGAAGTGATCGTAAAACTATTTTCACTTCGGTGAATGCTTGTTATGGTATAGTCATCCTCTATTAGGTAGCAGTTCCTCTTGGGATTTACCTACGACTATAAAGACTTCTCTTGAAAGTTGGGAAGCACAGGTAGGAGATTGAGACCTTAGTGTTTGATATTGGAGTAACCTGTAACCTTGGTAACCTGATTACGTTCTTGTCTATTCTACGCTCATTCTCTTCTGATATAAGGCCATTCAAGAACTGATATGTTACACACAAGGTTGAAAGGAAGCAACGCACGGCTGCACTCGGTGTTGTAAGACCTAGTTAGGAATGCACGGTTGCACTCGGTGTTGTATAAGTTTCTTAAGTGATTCTTCGTGTACAACTGAGGTAGAGACAAGTTGCGCATAGTTTACTCGGTTTACTTGTCAGCCCCCGCTTGTAAGTAGATTTCGTATGACCTGGAGAAATCCGAAGGAATTCACTCTGTGTATGTCAAACTGATAGAGGACAGTTCAAACATACAGTTGATAATTGAGGTTGCAAAGACAGAATTATTGACACAAGCCTTTAACAGCGATTAAAGCAACTCATAGGCCTGTAAAGGACGTCAGTTAGGGGAATCGAGTGCGTGACGATCTGTGGGGGATCTAGAGACGTAAGGAGTGCGACAGTAGCCAGTTCGCTTGGAGGGTTGGAATTGGTCTCTGCTACATCCCAGACCGAAGTCTTATAGTAGGCTAGTGTTTGTAGACAGTTTGTACTGTGCGGTGTTCAATCTGGACGAGGTCCCGAGGCTACAGGTTGTAGTTTCCTCGTTAAAAAATATCTGGTGTCTTGTGCGCTTTACTTTCCACATTATATTCTCTAATTATATAATTAAAGCAAACACAAGAAGTACGTTATTATAAACCTGATCGTTGTCCTCAATCCATCCCTTGGATTTACCAAGACCCTGTCTTGCGTTGGACTGATCCTTGTGATCCAAACTCAGGTTAACGGATATGGATATTGATTTTTGAGATCGTCCAGATCTGACCATAAGTCTCACGAGCCCAGACAAAAAGTTGGTTGTATTTCGGTACCCCTTCTTTTTCAGAATTGATCGTAAACTCTTTTCACTTAGGTGAAAGCTTGTTGTGGTATATGCATCCTCTATTTGGTAGAAGTTCCTCTGTGGGAATTACCTAATGACTATAAAGACTTCTCTTGACAGTTGGGAAGCACAAGTAGGAAATTGAAACCTTAGTGGTTGAAATCCGATTAACCTGTACCTTGGTAACCTGATCACGTTCTTGTGTATCTACGGTCCTTCTCTTATGATATAAGGCCATTCAATAACCGATACGTTACACACAGGGTTGAAAGGAAGCAACGCACGGCTGCACTCGGTGTTGTAAGACCTAGTTAGCTCCAGTTGTAAACACTCCAATTTTGCACGTACTAAGCCGTGTTTCCGCGAAATCGTTAATGGCCGTAATCAGTAAAACCAAAACATGGTCTAAGACTTGAGTTAAGTCCACCCAACTCTAGTACCCAGCATAGGCATTAACCACCAGGCCCAAGGCTCGACAAACGACCTAAGTCTAGGCATCCATATAAACATTTCATCGGACCATGGTTAGGTGCATGTTCGAAGTTCGAATACGCCCATATAATGGAGTCAGACTAATAGATTTTTAGTGGGCAAGTAGGTGCGTGTTCAAGCACTTGATCCACTGAGATTGCCCAATTCATTTTGTCATGTATGGATTGGACTAAACTTCATTTCTAGAACCCAACGTCTAGATGTCCAATACGTTAAACAATCTCCCTAGTCCAAAATGTGCGCCTCAAGCATTAAGGTGTCGACATCAATATCTTAGCTCCCAAGAACTTCCCCTTTAGCAAAATCCTAAGACTAAATGAAAATATACTGAATTTTGGTATGAAGATAGGATAATATTTTTGAAATTGAGAATAATATTTTTAAAGTTGGAAATGAGATTTAGGCTTTTAATTGGAATCGTTCGATCTAGGTCATTTAATTCTAAGGCTGTAGTTATGGGGAAGACACTATAAATAGAGAGCCAGATTTTTTGTAAGAGGAGGAAAATTTTGGGAGAAAAATCTTAAGAAGAAAAATAGTGGA
>JAJJMA010115639.1:0-12478 GCA_023529015.1 Papaver nudicaule | reverse complement strand
CTAGTTTCAATGGAAGATTTGTTTGTTATTGATGCTGGATTTCTTGACGATCACATGTTGTTTATGGGAATGTCACACAAAAAAAGTATTACCGACAGAGCTTTGGCAGTATTATTTTTATTCCGTATACATAGTTTTGTTGGTTTTACTTACCCAAACACGGGAAGACTTTCTCAATCTTGCAGAATAGATGAGAACCTTGTAAGGGCTACTGCTAATGGAAGAGTTGATTGGCAGTTTGGTACAGCTATTAGAGGTGTTATGGGTCTTCATCTAATGATTGCATGGACCATATACATTGGTTTGTTTTTGCTTTCTCGTGCAATTCTGGTTATTTGTGAATCTGTTTTCGATATTTATTCAAGTGGTATTAACAGACTTCTGGAAGGTATTGATTACGCTCATCCATCATGGAAAGATCTTGATGTTGGTAGAGACAAGACTATCCAACAAGTTAGAACTTCTGATTTGCTTAAATTCTATACTTTTGGCTATGGCAGTCAGACTTTGGGTTTCTTGTTTCGAAACAAATGGCGTTATAAAGGAATTCCTGTAGGAACCATGGGATATATTGCTATCGAAAGTTTTGAAAGCATATTTGACAATCACTTGAAGATTAGAATCGAGCAATTAGTTGCACGTTATTCTGATGGTTTGAACATATTTATTCCACATGGGATGACTCAATCCGTTTACAAGATGGCAGAAGTTGTTCAACAGGCTATGAAGGTTGAAAGTCGTGTGTTACGTGGCTCAAATTCTACATATCAAAGACCAACGCGAATGCATAACAATATTAGTACTGCATATCCTGGAAAACAGAATTATTTTAATCCTGCAACCTTTATTGGCTTCAAAGATGAACTCAAAGGAAATTGTCGTTTAGCTTTCATGTGCAAGACAACTGATTTGATGAAGGAGTTTGAGGAGCAATTAAAAGTCGACTGGTATGTTCACGACAACTTGATTGGTATTTATTTTTACTCCCTTATCATGATTATTTTCACATTATATCTCGCTTACATTCACATGTTGGGAGATTATTTAAAGTGGAAATTTAAGCTCACTGAAAATTTGGAGGATAATAATGCTTATGATGTGAATGTTTGTGCTATGCTATGCGCAAAAAGTCACACAATTACAAGAATTGAGCATGATGTTTTTGTCATTCCGATTGTTGAAAGAGATGTAGCTGTTGGATATGATGGTGTTGTAATAAAGCCATCTATGTTTGATGATACTGGTTGGTGTCACAAGAATACAAACATGGAATTGTCCATTATGGAAGATTGTGAAGTTCTTTGCGGCACTCCTGCATTCAGGTTAGTAATTTCAGCTGATTTGTGCACATATCCGCGTGCAACATTCGATGATTGTGAGTTTGTCCTAGATCTTTATAAAGATAAGCATGCACCCTTTGTTTGCGATGGTCTTGAACAATCTGTGAAGAGAAATATTGCATATGGTTTTACAAAGGTAAGAAGTGTCACTAAGACAGTAGAATATGGGTGTAAGACTAAAGCATTGGTCTTCACGGTATTTCTAAAGTTCAGAAAAGTGTGTGAAGATTTTATAGATGGCACAAACTCACAAGCTCCATGGTACACCATCTTAGAAGTTTATGGTGTGTGTGACCAGAAATTCAAGAGACCATTTCATCATCATCTCTCCTTGGACACAGAAATTTTTACTCGAAGATTGTTTGACCCTGGCAAAGCTATTGGTATATTACGAAATAGAGATATCTTATCTGATGTTGTAGAAGAAAATGTTCAGGTGAACAATGAATCTCGAGTTATTATTGGAAGACAAATTGTTTACCGAACGATTAATGCCATGACTTTCGTTTTTGATCGAGGAAGGTCATTGGTGCAACGGTTTAATATTGTTAGAGATTTGACTAAATGCTACCAGAATGAAGTGCAGCGGGGACTCTTTGATATAGTCTGGTTGAAGTTTTTCGCGTGCAAACAAATTACATGGCATACGTATAACGTTAAGCTTTGTGAGATCTTTACAACTGATGATGGTTTCACTAAGGAGACTCTGAGACTAAATGTGTGCACTGTCGGTCAAGGTGATCAAGATGATATAGGACATACACTTAGTGTCAAAATTCTGTTTCTCGAGAGAAATAAGGATTGCAAGGATGGAATAGTGGAGTGGCACCAGATATTAATCAATAACAGCCAAGATTTTCAAGTAAGATTCGCTGAAGGATATGGTGCGAATGGACTGGTGATGTATACAAAAGCAAGCCAAGTTAAAAGGTTAATGTTCTTTTCTTTAACCATTGTTGTCCTATTGGTTGGGACATTATTTCATGATACTCAAGAAGGAAGACGTTACGTTGGAGATCGAAGACTCGGATGGATGCTTCTAAAAGAGTCGATGAATTTTCTACCCTATGAACTCGAGGGCGAGTTTCTTTCAAGAAGGGGGGACTGCTGTAGTACATCTTTAGTACTGCATTCCTTATTTATGCATTACGTATTTTATTCTATTCTTACGAGTATTCCTTATATAGCAAGACTCTTTTACTTTCCTAGTTTAGGTTGGTTTTCTTTCTTTATTCTTTAGTCGGTTATGTAAGCCTATATATAGGCCCGTTCTCTTGATGAGAAGATACATCTTATTATTATCAATTATTATTCAAAACCCTTGATTATTACAATCAATTATTCTTCCAGTTTCTGACGAAACTTCTTTCTCTTTAACATATATAGTTTCTGACGAAACTTATTTGTTCTTCACCCTAGCATCCGCCATTAGGCCCATTACATATCTAAATGACGACAAATTAACAATATCGTCATCAAGTCTTGGAGTTGTTGTAGTACGTACAGTAGTATCATATCAAATCATATCATATAATATGCTAAAAGAGAGTGATGATGGGACATGTCCTCTACAATCATCACCTAATTACTAATTAATTCTATTGACTTCACTTAAGTACTAACCGCCAATTATTCCAATTTCGGAATCTCTTCTTCCGCTGCTGCTCCATCACATCTTAAACCAACAACTAACACAAAATGGTAATCAAAGGCCATATAAAAGAAGTGATGATCACCGACTACCATATTATTATAAACTTGTCTGTTCGAACATCTAAATCCTTACGTACTCACAATTGAACTACGTGCTGCCTAGTATGGAGAAGAATTTTCATCTAGCATTGCTAGAACCATTGGATCAACCAATCTAACGGTGGTGGTTTTCAGTGGAGTTTTTCAATCCAAAACTAAAAATTGAATTTCCATCAACAACCAGCACCACCATTGGGTTAGTAAATCCGGTGGCTCTAGCAATGCTAGATCATAAATGCTCTAGCAATATTGCTAGATCAATATTTTTATAAACTTGTCTCTTCGAACATCTAAATCCTTACGTACTCACACTTGAACTACGTGCTTCCTACGATGTCCTTGACTTCAATCAATCTACCGAATCCCTACCGGATTTTTGTTCTAATTTCTATTTTCGTGTACAAGTACTAATGGTCTATTTGTTGTTAGAAGTTTGAAATATGTTATATGATTAATCAAATGTGCATTTTCCTTACCGAATATAGGTACAAACTATGTCATCGATCGATATTCCCTAAATATATTTATAAATTGGTGGCAGCTAGATGATGGAGGGGTCAACCAATCTAGGCTTGACGTCTCATTCCATACAGACCAATGAATGTATATATGTGCATTGTGTATTCTAGGTGATTAGTCTTATAAGTTCTGGATTCATTGTGGAGGAAACTAATCAAGGAATTAAGCTCATACTATAATGGAGTACAACAAATTACTTGCTAGAAGTTTTAGTCATTACGAACAAAGGAGGCTCGGTTGCTGGGCATTCGGTGTCTTCTTGATCATTACAGTTCTTACTTATTATTTTGCTCTCATCTCTAATCCTTCGTCGTTAGCTAGTATTCCAAACCGTAAGTATACGTATAAATTCTTTGTCTTCTTGTTTTCTCCCTAAGTATCGCTATTAGTGATCCGTAATCATGATTAAGCATACCAACAAATTAACATTGTTTTTTGCTTTTTATTGTTTGTTGCAGTGAATGCTAATGCCCAACTAAGGATGCTAGTGTTTCGGGATACAAGCAATAGTCCACGAGAATTATGTAATGGTAAGTCATTTAGTCAAGGAATTAGACGAGTTTTCAATTCAGATTGTAGCGGCAAATATATGAGGCAAAGTTGTAGTACACTACACATGTGTGAAGTTCGAATTAAATTTTAATCCTACTGCTGTAAATATGCAGATAATCCTAAAGTGATTAAGGAGACCGAAGTTCCAGAGATTATCAAGGAAGTGATCAAGGTAGAAGATCGCATTGATGGTCAACGGAAGCCGGAAGTCAAGCTTCCACCCGTGTGTGATATATCAGACCAGAAATTTGATATATGTGACATCGATGGCGATGTTAGGATCAACGGGAAATCATCTACTATCCTTTATACTACTGATTCATCTACGGAAGGTAATTTTAGTACTGGGAATGACACTTGGAAAATTCAATCATACCCTCGGAAAACAGATAAAGGAGCGATGAGAAATGTCAATGAAATATTGGTGAAGCCGTCTCTCAACTCGCAGGCACCTAATTGCACTCGCTATCACAGTGTTCCCGCGGTCATTTTCTCCGTTGGTGGCTTCGCTTCTAACCATTTCCACGCTTACAACGACATATTGGTTCCACTTTTTCTCACTTCTCGACAATTCAACCGAGAAGTTCAATTTCTTGTTACGGATTGGAGACCTTCATGGATTTCCAAGCACAAAGTAATTCTGAATGCTCTATCAAAGTATCCAATTGTCGACCTTGACAAAGAAAACGATGTACATTGCTACCGCCGAGTCATTCTGGGTCTCAACTTTCATAAGTTTCTAAGCATCGATCCTCTGAAGGCCCCGAGAAACTATTCAATGGAGAACTTCACTGAATTCTTAAGGAACGCGTACTCGCTAAAGAGATCTTTACCAATAAACATGCTCGCAAGAGGTAGTGGCCATCGCAAGAGATATCCAAGGCTTCTAATTGTTTCACGTCAGAGAACTCGAAAATTCAGTAACGTAGATGAGATAGCTAAAATGGCTAAAAGCTTGGGTTATCAAGTGGTAATAGAAGAGCCGAGCGGTAGTAAAGACGCATCGACATTCACACAAATGGTGAATTCGTGCGACGTGATGATGGGAGTTCATGGGGCAGGCTTAACGAACATCGTTTTTCTTCCTCCTAATGCTGTGTTTATTCAGGTTGTACCTTTTGGAGTAAAATGGGTCTCTACAAAATACTTTGCAGAACCGGCACCGGATATGAAACTGAAATACTTGGAATATAAGATAGCCGAAAATGAAAGTTCTTTAATTCAGCAGTATCCAATGGATCATGCTGTTTTCAAGGACCCTCATTCAATTGGAAAGCAAGGGTGGAATGTGTTTAAGTCTGTATATTTGGACAAACAAGATGTGAAGTTAGATGTTGAAAGGTTTAGACCTACTTTGCTAAAAGCACTTGATCTGCTTCGTAGATAGATAAGTTTTGTTCATTATACATGATATATATGATACCCATTTTCTGTGTAATTTTTTTGTTCCTATTCTTTTGCTAATATGATGGCACACAACCTCAGCTAACAATATTTCATCAAATCTTGGGGATGGTGGTTGGATCAGCATTGGAACTGGTCCAACAGGGTGGATTTGTTCAGGAGATCGTATTGGTACGAAGAATTCTGAATCCAAAGGCCCGTGTGGAGAAGGTTAGGTGTCTTAATATTTGGGCTGAGCAAAACACATGTCCAACCCGACGACCCATTCCCGCCAAGTTCAATTATGTTGGAGAAGTGCAAAATGCTTTAGCCAAACATGGTTACAATTTCACACCGTTTCTTCTTTTGTATTTGCATCAAAATAATCGGCCTTGTATCAAAAACAATCAACAATAATCAAAAATAATTTTTTTTCTAAAGCAAACTTGATGAAGAAAGATCCGATGACATGGTTAAAATGACACTATCTTGGCATTGTGTCGTCGATTTTTTTATAACTCTCAAACGACAATGAATTGGAAGCTAATATTTTGGTAATATGTTCTTATTATAGAGCTTTATGATCCTATTAAAAATGAGCGCATTCCGGCATGTATGATACCACCTTCTACCCATTTGAAAACCAACCGTTGATTAGTTTTTTGATTCAATGGTTAAAACCACAATTGGTAGATGGTGGTTCTATACACATCGGAATGCGCTCATTTTTGGTAGGAACATAAAGTTTTTTTCCACAATTAACTCATGATTTCGCGAAAATCTCATGTAAAGTTTGGATGGAGAGACCTATATAAGACGAGTAAATATCGGCAACAATTTATAAAAAGTAGAGAAAAAATTATGTCTTCTGAGCCAGATAGATACCCAAGGGGGTTTTTCAAAGTGGCATGACATGTGGTTAAACATGATATGAGAGCTGTCATACAAGAATGAATTGCTCCTTTTACAGATAAGGGAGTGTAATTCAGAGGGGGGTTGGAGCCCAACTTGTTGCGAGGCTTCCAACCAACTTTTTGAAGAAAAAAATTTGATGTATTTCCACGTTTCAATAATAATGCTTGGTTTTATTTCAAAAAAAATAAATGAAGAAAAAAAAAGTCAAGTAGGCCTCAACATTTGAGAAAAATAAGTTTGGCGGCAAGTATGTACAAAATCGTTTCCAAGATTTTGGTTGGAAGGTTCAAAATGTCGGTAGATAGTCCAACATCACCTAGTGCAAGTCTCACTCCACTTTAACATGGTATCAGAGCTAGGTTTGGTGGTGTGTGGATTCTGTGTTTCAGTGTTCAGTTCCGTGTCCGTGGGTTCCGTCCCACTTCGTTTAGTATCCGTGGGTTCCGTCCCAATCTGTGTGCTCAATCCGTGTGTTCGGTGTCAATCCAGTATAATCCAGTATTCAAACTCGACCCCTCTCGAGTTTGAGGGGGGGTGTCAGTAGATAGTCCCACATCACCTAGATCAGCCTTAATGAATCTAAATATAATATGGAAGAGCCACTCCACTCATTGCCAATTAGTTTTAAGTTGGATGCCCGCATACTTTAACACAAAACACGCTTACCTAAGCTAAAATCATAGCACCAAAGAGCATTTGTGAATGCGAAGCAAGTACAAAATGGCATTCTTATTGCAGGGAGATACTAGATACATGATTAAAAACCAAAATTCTTGGTGCTGTGTACCTAGTCACTCAAAATAAAATTGACAATATTAATTGGAAATGGAAGGGGTTAGGTTTGGAATGAAATTGAGAAATGGCTAAAGTTGGTTGTTGCCATTGCAACGCAATAACGAGTGGGATGTGGGTCATATACAATTGTACTGCATATTCAAGAAGAATATGCAGTACCCGCCAAAAGAAAAATGAGCAATTTGAACAGTGCCTATACAATACATAGCTAACACTAACAGTAAATTAATACTACATGACAGTAACACTAACAGTAACGCCCCTAACAGTAAATTAATACTACATGACAGTAACACTAACAGTAACGCCCCGCATACGTACGGGTGAGTTTGAATCGGTGTAGCATGATCCACAACTCGGTAGAGATTTTTTTTTCCAAACAATCTGACTGAACTCTCCTCCACAAGGAGAGGTGCCATGAGACCAAAGTTGATCCACTTCTGCCGCACGGCATATGAAAATTAAACTCGCCGGGATGACCGTACAAGAGCTTCCACCGGCCAGGAAAAAACAGATCAAAGTTAGGGTAATCCATCTCCAAAAGAAGATCAACACCAACCTTCCAGCACAACAACGACAGTTAACAAACCACCCAGTTAACCAAAACTAAAGGAACGATCACATGGGACTTAGAGGCAATAACCCTAGTTGGTAGTCTAAGATCTCTTTTTGCAAAGAAATCAGGTACCCGCCGAGATACCCACCACTGATGACTACACAGCAAATCTCCCTAGTCGATGAAGCCAGAAAATAAATTTCTTCAAGTTCTACTACCTGCCGGTGAAACTCGCCGTGAAGACAAAAGTCACTGAAAGTCGCAGTTATTGTGACACCATTAACACTACCGATTAAACCTAACAAATAAGGAAAAACATGAAATAAAATAAAGCCGCCGGCAGATGCGGAAAAATATTTGCTCCGAGATGCCTGAAATGGTATGATGCATAAACTTGCTTGGAGATCATTACTGAAAGCAGAAGTATGCATTGAAACCTTCTCTGCATCACACTAAAAGTTATATATCTCCAGAGGATATAAAACAAGGTATCGCTCCAACTTTGAGCATCCTCAGAGTACCCAAAAGTCAACCAATCATTTTTTTGTTTCACTCTAGAATATGAGATGAAGAGAAAGAAATCTCTTTTAAGTTGTCGGCCGAAAAACAGAAGCCCAACAGAGTACCACTGAGTCCCAAAGCTGGAAAGGGCGTACCACAAGTGAAGAAAGATTGATATTTCAGTGGAATCAATTTGTGGTTGGTTTCGTTTCTCGTCTTTAAACGTATTGGTTACAATTAGGAGGACGTAAGGCTTAGTCATATGGCACTAGATTGGATGTTTAGATTGGACAAAAGTATGGTGTATTCTTTAATTACTATTTCTCTCCCCAGATATATCTGGAAGCTTAAGTAGTAGCAAGATTGATGCTGAATGATTCAGCGCTCAAAAAGATTTACTTTACGATGAATGGTTTAGCGTAAACAGAATATTCCATAAGAACTTATTAAATCTAATCAAATATCTTCTGTATCTAATCTATTTTATCCATCCAACGGTCCAAAATTGTTAGCACTGTATGATTCAGCGCTTGGTGTTGTATGGTTTAGCATATGAACGTCTAAACTAGAAAGGTCCATAAGAATTGGGTGGGTCTTCTATCTGACGTGGTTGTCTAATCTAACATACTAGATTGGATGCCATAAGACTAACCCTAACAGATAGTACTAGTTAAGGGTTAGGACAAATGTGTATGGGCTCGTTGCTTGGCTGCAGATTGTTTTTGTTTTTATTTTTGTTTCTTCTTTGCCTCGAAAATAAAATAAAATAACCGAACATTATGTTGATTTTCTTTTATGGTGCGCGAATGAAATTGATGCAATACATTCCCATAAGAAATCGCTTTATGTAACCATACATGTTTAAATTTAAATTTCAAGGATTGATAATTAACCATTGATATTTGGGTATTTGCAGATGTTATTGTAGTACAATGGTAAAGTTGTTGGGTGATGACACCAGCGACCTGAGTTCGAAACTCGTCTGCATCGAGGTGGGGGGATTTTTTTTTATTTCTTTGCCTAGCTACCTGGGCTTGTAGGTAGTTGACTTTGGTCCAACTTTCAATATAACCTTTCAAATTTTTAAAAAAAAAAAAAATTGGGTATTTAAGTCGGGAGACAGTCAAACTGTGAAGTTTCTAATACCAAGTGTGTGTATTAAATTTTCGAGAATCCCCATATTAATGAGAAAATCCTTGTAAACACCCTCATCAAGACCAAAACAGGTGCCGGTTTCGATCAGGGAACCAAACCCGCAGGACTCTGACCCGACCCGTACTCAGATACCTACTTCTTCTACTGCTGCTGCTTCAAAACCTTTGGATGGCTTGATCAATGGTTTCCCGGTTGTCACAAACAAAGGGAAATCAAAATGTACCCTACCTCAACATGATTCTGATGCACATGATCAACTGGACGTTATTCATCAAGGGGAATTTCCTCTTTCAAATTACTTGAGCTTACTTTTTGCTTCAGAAGTCGCGGAGGTCATCCAAAAACCTCAGGGTTTTGTCAGGTTGGATATTTCTATGGAGAAGGGGGTTCCTCAGGTTAAAGTCTACCATCGGATGGGTTCTCAGCCATTTGCTACTTATGCAAGGAAACGTCATCACACAGTGGAAGATCTTCCGGCTTCTAATCCAAGTTTTGGTGCACAACCCCCTACACCAAAGGTCCAGAAAGTTAGACACATGTCTGAACTGTTTTCTGCCACTACCCCAACACCTTTGAGAGACCTTAACCCTTCTATGGAAGCTCCTATTTTTAGAACCAGAAAAGGTCATCCTCAAGACATGGAGTCTCAGCAGCATTGGTTTAACTTTTATGACAATCTCCAGCCACTACCGGGTCTTCCATCTTTTGATTGGCGGATTGAACCACCGGCAGCTACTACTACACCAGTCACATATAATTTTCCCATCTTGCATTCTGGTGACACCTCTGCTAACCCTTCTCCTTCTGTTAGTCAGGAACCGGTCTTTTCTCCGGGTTGGCAGGTGTCTGTTGATGAAATTGATGTGGCTGATGTTCTTGCCAATGATTTACGAGTGCCTACTTCTAGGCACTCGAAGGCCTAATGTGTCCTACACATAATCATCTTCTATTTTGGCAGCAGAAATGGAGGATGATAGTTTGGAGTTGTGCTGCTTGGTTCACATCTACTCTGGGTTCTTATATTTTGGTTATTTGCACTATATTAGGTAGTAATAGTGGTAGTTTTTCTATGCATGGTTCTACTTTAGTTGGTTTTATCTGCATCATTGGGTGTGTCCTATGTCAACTGATCATTTTTGAAGGTCTACCATGGATTGGATTCAAACCTATGAAGCTTGGGCAGGATGAGAAGGATAATTGGTTTCATTATTATGGGGTATTTCCTTTGTGCCTTAAAGGATACATTACGTCCGGCCATTGTTGTCAGTGGCCAGTTGCTGTCAATCTTGTATGCATGGCAACACAGTATTGTGGTTTTGTGATCATCCGTCTTTCGGCTTCATGGACTAGATCGAATTTATCTCACTCGACCGTTCTTTCGACACCGATGATAACTAGAAGCATTACAACCTTTGTGGAAGTTGATCTGATGTTGCTGACTTTATGTTTTTTGGGAAACATCTTATCAAGTTGTAATCACTATTGTAATGGTTTTTAGTTAATATAATGCAGTCCTTTTCTTCAAAAAAAAAAAGTACATAGTGGGAAATCCTACCAGGACAAAATTGGTTTTTGTGGTTTTAGCTGAAAATTTTGATCTCATCTTTTCTTTTCTCCTTTCCCCTTTGTTTGATTGATAGAGATTTGGATATCAAGGTGGGGAATCAAATTTGTTGATGTTGTCAAACACTTACTGCACCTCACGTCGAATGTGGTCATAGTAGCCCACTACTCCTCACGTACACCTTATATATTTCTAATAAATCAGATCGTGCAATTGAATGTGCAGTAGATGATGCGGGGATCAACTAATCAAGGCTTGACGTCTCATTCCATATAGACCCATAGTATGCTTCTTTTATTTTTTTAAAACTCCCTCCGTCCCTCTAAAAAAGGCAGAACTATTCTTATAGGTTGGTGCTTGCTCATTGTTGAGGAAATTAATCAAGGAATTAGGCTCATATGGAGTACAACAAGTTACTTGCTAGAAGTTTTAGGCAGTACGAACAGCGAAGGATCGGTTGCTGGGCATTAGGTTTCTTCTTGATCATTACAATTCTTACTTATTATTTTGCTCTGATTAACAACCCTTCTGCGTTAGCAAGTACTCCAAACCGTAAGTATTTGTGCATGAATATATGTGGTATTCACTACTTCCGTAATTACTCTCTCTGTTCCTTTTATACAGGCGGAATTTTTCATTTTCCTTATTTAAAATTAACATATTGCGTATTTTTTTCCTTTTGTTTTTTGTTGCAGTCAATAGGGATGCTCAACTAAGAATGCTAGTGTTTCGAGATACAAGCACACTGCAATTATGTAAGTCGTCATTTAGTTAACGAATTACGCTATAGTTTGATGAGGGAGGATCCACTCAGTCAGAATGTTATAATCGCATAATCTCACAGTTTCGTTGTTATATTTTTGATAAAACTCAAACAATGTTGGATTCAAGTTATTATTTTAAGAATATGTACTCAAAATTGAGCACATTTCCACAATTTATTATTTTAAAAGTCAACCGTTGAAAATCATCGTATTTTTCAACGGTTAAAATTACGGTTGGTAGATAGTGAGGTTTCGTATATTTCGAAATGCGCTCAATTTTAGTGGGAATCCAGATCTTTGTAAGAGCAACATATCCTTAAAATATTAACTTCAAATTCAATGTCGTTTGGGTTTTAATGAAAAGAAGAAAAAAAATGGCGGCTGGATTATAAGATAGTGTGATTTTAACATTGTGAGTGGATCCTCCCTTATATTTTATAGTTGGAGATAACCAATTTTGAACTCAGGTTGTGGCTAATGCACCAATATATACGTTGAAGTTCATATTGAGTGTTTTATCTTACTCTCCAGATACTGATCATCAAGTGAAAGGGAAGAACGAAGTCGAAGTACTAATCAAAGCAGACGATCACAGTAACGGTGAAACCAAGCCGGATATCAAGATTCCACCAGTGTGTAATGTATCAGACAAGATATTTGATATATGTGATATCGATGGCGA
>JAJJMA010115637.1:0-18376 GCA_023529015.1 Papaver nudicaule | reverse complement strand
TATGCTTAAGTGTTCTTGAGTAGATCTTCATCTAGGACCATTGGGTGTGATCTCAGAGATTTCTAGACTCACATTTTGGCGCTAGAAACATGGACTAGGTAAAGGATTTATCCTTCTTGGTTTATTTTTCAAAGCTTTTTTCATCTGTCTCCTAACCCAACCTTTACTGTGAGGAAGAAAAGCTCCTGGATCTCATAGATCTCACAAGGAAAGCTTAGTATTCTTAGTAAAGGTGAGACCTTTTATGCTTTTAAGTGTTAAAAGTTACTTCTTTACTACCTGTTTATGAAAAATCCTTGATTTTCTATACAAAAACTTGATTTTTCGCAAAAACCTAGCTTTTATCTTCATAAAAGTTAGATCTTTGAACCTAGATTTTGTTTTCAAAGGATAAACAAAATTCTTGTTGTTGATTTCTTCCAACAGCAGATTTGAAACTGAAATCCATTTTAGATCTGGTTTTTTCTTCAAAAAACACCATTAATGGAGGGTAGAGGGTTTTTCTGAAAAGGTTCTCTGAAAAGTATTGTCTGTACTATCTTTCTTGTAACATCACTCTCAAACAAAACCTGACGGCCCAACTACCCAGTTTTAACTTATCCAATCATTTTTCCTGTCTCTTTCTGTAATTGTTTTCAAAGTGTTTTGAAAAAGTGTACGGATTTCTTGGATCTCTGAAACTGTCAGATTACAACTAGCACTTGTGGAGTTACTCTCTGACAAGAAGGTTATATCTTGATTTTGCTTTTCAGGAGAAGAAATGAAGACTGCTAGTGCCACAGACTCTGGAAGGGACCCTCCGAGGAGGACAACCAGAAGTGGATTGCAGGAGACGGATCGTGAAGTCCCAGAGGACATTGTCGCCTCTGGAGAAAGTGCACCACCAGGTTTTCCAGCAAGGGTGCCTCAGAATACCAGAAATGGGGTTCTGGGGAAGACCACCAACACTGTAGGAAGGGGACCTGGGGCACAAACGAAGAAGGGTATTGCTAGTGGCATACCTGTGAAGACTAAACCTTTGACAGAAGTTTATCACACCAAGCCCCCTCAGAAAAACCTTGCCTCTGAGGCAACGGTTATGAGGGAGGGAGTTGACTCTCAGAGAGAAGAAGAGGACTTGGATCTGCACACGACAGACTCAAACAGTTCTACTGAGGCTTCTCTAGAGGGAAACAATCGAATCATCGACGCTCTAAACGGACTTCCCAGAGGGAAGGTCCCAGAGAAAGGTCGAGAAGATACCTCTGGGAAAGGTGGACCTTCCAGAAAGGTTACAATAGTCTCAGAGAGACAACATGAAGGTACCTCTGGGAAGGGTGAACCCTCCAGAGGAGCAAAGAAGACCTCCAGAGCAAATGGCCATTCTGGAGTAGACAAAACCACCCAGAGGGTGAGGCCAACTCGTGCCGAGAGGGGTAAGTCTGTGGCTAGAGAACCAGAATCCACCCCAGAGGACACTCGGAGAGCAAGAAGAAACAAGGTCAGAACTCTGAGGAGGAAGATCCTTAAGCTCTCTGAGGCTAACAAGAAGCTAAGACAAGAAAAGGTCGTGACTAGTGACAGTGACTCATCTAATTCCTCAGACGACGAGGAAGAAGATAGGAGAAACTTAAAGTATAAGAGACCCAGAGATGATCCAGTCACTGAGGTGATTTCGGACGACACCTCGGACGATGATTCCGAGGAAGGCTATGCTGAGCCATCTCTGACAGACATCCTGGCAGCCCGAGAAAGAAAGATTCGGGAGTTGGAAGAAGAGGTTAATCTCAGGAAAGCCATGGCGGCAAGTATTGAGGACAAACCAGAGCTTATCAGAAAGGAGGGCAAACGATTGGCAGAGGTAATGGAAGATGCTAAGCGCTCACCATTCGCCTCAGAGATCAATGCTCTCCCGATACCAAAGCGATGTACATTGAACTTCCAGAATAAGTTTGATGGCACGGGTGATGCTATCCAACACATAAAGGATTGTGAAATGGCTCTAATGCCATGGCAAGATCGACAAGGGGTTATGTGTAAATTCTTTCCTGGAAGCCTCAAAGAGGAAGCGTTAACTTGGTTCAACTCCTTAGAAAAAGGAAAGATCAAGTCGTACGAACATCTTCAAGAGGTCTTTCTAGAGAATTACATGCATAACAGCAAGGTCAAACCCGGAATTGAGCGACTATTTGTTCTCAAAAGAGGAAGGGGAGAATCCCTCAGAAGCCTAGTTGACCGGTGGAGGAAACTATGCGCTGAGATAGGGAAGGTCCCAGCAGCCTATGCTATCATTGGTTTCAAGAATTCTCTAAATATGACTGACCCTCTCTTCGTCAAGCTATGGAATGAGACTCCAGATAATCTGGGAGATCTCAGAAGAATTCAAGAGGAATTCATAGCACTTGAAGAGACGCAGGATGGCACTTACGACAAGTTGCTCTCTGGGAACATGAGTAGAGGTGCAAACGTGGTGGAACCACAGCCCAACGTCACTCACTCTCAACCTCCTGCTGCGGTCCCCACTTCTCAGATCAAGACACTATGAGAAATGGGGGGATTAACAACATTCTGATTAGCAACATTTATAATTTTAGCAGCACAAAAAGCATGCTGCAAATTTAGCAGCATACATATAATGTTGTTTTAAATGGGAAGTGTTGCAAAGTTTAAGTGTAGAAATCATAATAACTCCTCATCACTTTGATATGTGTTGCAACACATCCAAATTGTGCTGCAAATTTTTGAAAACTACTATCTTCACCCCAAATTTTGATGCCACCAAAATCAACCCAATCTTTGCAACACATGAGCAGCACTAATTCAGCAATTGCAACACATCTATATTATTTTAGAAATTTTGGAAAAGCAAAAATGAATTTAATGATTTTAGGTAATTGTTTGGAACCATTTAAAAGAGCTAGAACCCTAGGATAACTTAAGCCCCAGAACCATCTGATGGGAGAACCAGAATACGGGAACCACTTTAAAGTTTAGAACCAGAATGAATTAAAACTGCCTAGTCAGCTACCCCAATCTTGTCGAACCAGAACCATTTTAGGTTTGGAACCTATTCCTGCCTTAACCATTTCTCATTGCCATTTTCAGACACATTAAACTCAGTCGAGCCTTGAGCCTCTCCAAACCCTCAACGGCAGAACCGAAAAAAATTCAATTTTTTTTTCTTTCAATCTTCTTCTAAAACCCTTAACGGCAGAATCAAGACATGAAGGATCGATAGTTGAGAGGCATATTTCTTTCGACCTTCTCTTTAAAACCCTTTGGGTTCGATTTCTTTCAACTGAACCCAAATTATAGAAACCCTGGAAAAATTGGTCCAATTTTTGTCGATTGAGAGGGTGACTTCGATTTCACAGGTTGGGTTTTGCTTTGTTGTTTCATTGATTTGATTATTTGTGGATTATTTGTGAATTTGTGTAGTTAGGGTATGATCAATTAGGGTATTCATGGATGTTTTTCTGGTTGGGTTTGCTTTCACAGGTATCTTCAGAATGTCAATATATAAATCTTGGATGTTTGAAGACGATATATTTGGTGCAGTGTACAGAGCTGGTGTGAAATTTTTCATTGAATATGCAGCTGATAATGGTGTTGAGGAAAATCATTGTCCTTGCCCATGTAGGGTCTGTCGAAATAGGAAACATTTTGATTTTCAAGGAGTGAAGAAGCATTTGGAAACGAAAGGTGTCGACAAGACGTATACGACTTGGATTTGGCATGGGGAGAAGCAAACCAAGCAACCAGTTAACATTCCCAGGAGTATTCCGGTGGAGATAGACGATGCTGGTAATGAAGAGGAGCTAGTCAGAGAAAATGCTGGTTCTGCATTTCCGGATTTCAGCCCTTTTATTGATGCTGCATTTCCAATTGAAGGATGTGTTCAGATAGACGATGATGGTAATGAAGAGCCATGTGATCCTGACCCAGATGTGCAAAAGCGAAACGCAAAGTACAAAGAATTGGCTGACCAGAAACTGTATCCTACTTGTGAAGGCAATGTCAGTACACTTTCTGCGATTGTGGAGCTTCACAATATAAAGAAGCAGTTTGGAATATCCGGTAATTGTGTGAGCAGTTTATTGGAAATGATAAAAGGATGGCTACCGGAAGACAACACGTTGCCTGTGAAATATTCGGCAATGAAGTCGGTGATGAAAGATCTGGGGATGAACTATAGGGCTATTCACGCGTGTCCAAATCATTGCTTTTTGTATTATGATGTTCATGAACTGGAAACAAGTTGTCCTACTTGTAACGAACCGAGGTACAAGGTCAAACGATCAAAAGATGGGACAGTATTTCAGACGAAAGAACCTGCCCTGGTGCTGAGATACTTTGGTCTTGAAGAAAGATTTAGGAGATGGTTTAGTATACCTTGGATAGCAGCAGCAATGACATGGCATGATCAAGCAGAGGTTTCTCCTGAGAACATGCGTCATCCGATTGATTCGCCTCAGTGGGCTCTTGTGAAAAGGAAATTTCCAGACTTTGCACAGGAGGGCAGAAATGTGTGGCTTGGCGTTTCAACCGACGGGTTCAATCCTCATGGCAACATGAGTCTGAGCTGGAGTTGTTGGCCTGTGATGTTGGTAATGTATAATCTCCCTCCTTCATTGTGCATGAAATCTGAGTTTCAAATATTGTCTTTGTTGATTCCTGGGAGAAAGTCACCTTCTCAAGACTTCGATGTGTTTCTACCGCCACTAGTAGATGAACTGAAGGCATTTTGGGTGAAAGGGAGACAAGTCTTCGATGCACACAGAAAGGAACAATTTCTACTTAAAGCTTGCCTATTGTGGGGGATTCATGACTATCCAGCACAAGGTATTATGTCAGGATGTACTACTCATGGTTATTGTGGCTGTGTTGTTTGTGCCGACAAGACAAGAAGTGTTCATCTGCCTTACGGTAACAAGATTATCTATAATAATTATCGGCTATTCCTCAAGTCTGGTCACCCATTTAGAAGAAAGGGAGGGCTCTTGGGTCTAAAAACAGATGAGGCTGGACTTGCTCCGCTGCGACTGACCGGAGAGGAGTCTTTGGAGAAGTTAGCTCTTGTGAATTACCAACCTGGTAAGTTGGTAAAGAGGAGACAACTGAAGCGGAAGACACACGATCCCGTTAATGAAGATGAGGACGCAGTCACTGGTGCATTTTATAGGAAGTCTATATTTTGGAACCTTGAAGTCTATTCCATGCTTCGTATACGGCATTGTATTGATGTAATGCACACCGAAAAAAATGTAATGGAACACATCATGGAGGCAATCTTCGACAATGATGATAGCTCTAAGAGTGCATGGACTCACCGAGAACAGTTTGAGAAGTTGGGTCTCAGTTGTGGAGTGTGGGTTACTGGAGCTGATGGGAAACCAACACCAGCGTTTGCCTTGAGTAAAGCTGAAAGGACAAGTTTCTGCAAGATTCTTAAAGACATGAAATTTCCCAGTGGTTTTGTGTCGAACATTAGCAGCAATGTCAACATGGAGAAGCTGCGTATCACCAACTTGAAATCGCACGACAATCATGTCATTATGTGCTATTTGCTACCAATTTTAATTCAACATGCTTTTCCACAGCACAGAGATTTGCGAACCGCCCTTCACCAAATCAGCTTGTTTTTCAGAATTCTTTGCTCCAAAGTCATGTGTAGAGCTGATGTCCAAGATGCTAAATTCATGGTTGCAGAGGCAATGTGTGTGCTTGAGAAGTATTTTCCAGCTTCCTTTTTTGATATAAGTGTCCATCTAATGGTTCATCTGGCAGATGAAGCATTACAGTGTGGGCCCGTTAGGTATCGATGGATGTATCCTTTCGAAAGGTGAATTATTCCTTTTCGAAAGGTGATTATTTTGTATACTCAATCTAGTATTATACTGATATATACATGTGTGTACTGAAACAGGGCAATGAAGGAATGCAAGAACCAACCAAGCAATAAAAGATTCATTGAAGGATGTATTGCAAAGGGCCGTCTTATAGAAGAGGGAGTTAGGCATGCGATGGAGTGCATGCCAGAGGCAACCTCTGGAAATCACAAACAAACTTGGGAAGCCTTTTTAAATCCAGATTCTGATTTCAGTGATGTGGGTCCTATGATTATAGGTAACAAAGTGAAACTCAGCAGTGTACAGTTTGTACAAATACGTAGGTGGGTGCTCTTTAATCTGAACCCCATAGGTCTTGACGCCTATTACAGGTATGTATTAGCTTCATAGTATTAGTTTCTCAAATTTACTCTTGGCATCGACACAAAAACAGATTTCTGAACATATGTACTCTGTTATTGATGATTGTAGTGAGTTCTGCGACACCCTCATACCCATTTTAGATTCTTCTGGTAAAGAGGTTGCGGTTGAGGAGGTCGTAAAACAAACAAAATTCATTCCATGGTTGGTTGAAAAGGTACTGGCCTTTATGTATATTCATTTTGCGTAACTGCATTCTGTGGTTGTCACCAATTGATTAAACTCTTGGATTCTGACAAATTGAATGTTGTCGACTTCTTCATAGCTGCTGGAAGAGAAAAAAACTGCAGGCGTTTTGTGGCGATTGGCACAAGGTCCCGTTGGAGCAACCGAATTTTTGAAATATCGTATAAATGGTTGGGTGTTTTGTCCAAAGTCTCACGAGGAAAAGCGTATTACTCAAGATAGCGGTGTCTGCGCGGAGGCATACGCCACATTTAGGAGGAAAAACGATAAAGCTGCTGAAACTCGTTTGGAGAAATTTTACGGGGTAATCAACCAAATCCTAGAATTGAACTATACTGATTTTCGTGAGACTGTTTTCTACTGTGAGTGGGTGAAGGTAGAGACTACTGCAACCAGAATTTGTGACGAGTCGCATTTGGTCTTGGTTAAATTGAATAAGCTAAGAAGTTTTACCAAAGAGACTGACGAGCCTGTGATTCTTGCTGAAGAGACAAAGCAAGTGTGGTACTCCAAAGATTTGAAAAGCAACGAGGATTGGATTGCTACACCTGTTCCTAAACGGCTGACGAAAGATGTAGACAATCTTGAGAAGCCCATAGACGGCAGCTATCAAAACGTGTTCGAGGTAGAACCTCATTTGCGTTGTTTGCTTGATGTTCATGGAAACAGGAGGGCTCCAAGAGTGGCGCCAAGAAGAAGACTTTGAATGTAATGTTTTTACCTGACTGAATGAAACTGTTACTGTTTTGTCAATGAACAAGTTTATAGGCTGTGCTTTGGTGCTGTTAGTAAATTTGTCGGGTGCTGTTAGTTCTGTTTTGTTTCTCCCTTCTGTCAGTGAACAAATTTGTTTGAAATGAATGAATGTTTTGTCTGCAACTTTAACTTAAATTTTTGACCGTATTTTGGCCGGTCCTATAATTTTGGCCGGTCCTATAATTTTGGCCGGATTTTCCATAAAGCTTCAAAGACTGTAAAATCAATGACTTATCAATCATGACGTAAGCAAGGGCAACTTTTTGAATCTCCCTCCAAAAATCACTCAATTTCTCATCAGTTCTGAAAATCATTCATTGATTCCATCGAATTAAACTGCAAGTTTCCATTAACTGAATCATTCTTTGATTAAAACCCACTTTCAATCACACAAAAAAAAAACAGAAAAAACACAAAAAGAAACAAAGATCAAACTTAAAGATTAAAGATTAAACATTAATTATACATATATAAACTGCCATTTTTACAACCCAAAATATTGTCATATAAACAGTAATTATACATAAACATAGGCTACTTCGCATCATAGCCTGAACCCCCAAAATATTCCCAAAATATTCTTTCCCCACATTCAACATGCATGCATTAAAAAAAAAAACAGAAACTTCTTAATTTCTTCATCAACATTCCTGTCAAGATTGCTTCAAGAGGATTTTCCTTCGAGCTTCAACAAGTTGAAGCCTCTCTTGAAGACTTAAAAACACCAGACCACCAACTACGCCCAGTGCCGGGGAACTGGAACCCTTTTAATCTCAGGCATCAGCTTTGAGTAAAAATACTCCTCACCTTCGGCTCTGATATCTTCATAACTTTCGAAATGATAACTGCAGCAGTATGCATACCATGTTGTATAGTTCAAAGGTGGCGGTGGGAAATCCCAATAGGCAGTAATTTCCTCTGGTTCTGGCTCTGGTGCTGGTGGAGGTGGAGGTGGGGGTGGTGCTGGTACTGCTGCTGGTGGAGGTGGAGGTGCCACTGCTGGTGGTGCTGCTGCTGGTTCCTCTCTCATCTGATCATATAACTGATCCTCATACCACCACTTTGGGTAATCAGTTCTGCTAGACGAAAAAGGAAGAAGCTTTCCATCCATACCAAACTTGTATAACTGCCTATGGTCTTTGATAACGGTTTTCTTTATGATTGCTCTGCATGGATTGTTGATGTAGGCAGGATTAAGCCATGGATCACCTATGTAATTCATCTTGAATAAGAAGAAGATAAGTTAATTAAGAAGAGAAGATTTTTTTCTGGTTTTTTTCTGGAAGAAAGAGAAGATGGATTCCTAATTTTACTCTCAACTGAGATTTTATAGCCGCTTCATTTATGGGTATTTACTGAAACGGATAATTTTCAGACGCAATTTTGACCAGGCGTCCTCTCAATTTGCCTTCCCCGTGTCTAATCTACTCGGTGTTAAACCCTCCTCCACCCACGCGTTCAAAAGTCACCATTAATTCAACCTAATCTAGTCAATTTGCAGCGTCAGATTAACTCTGGTCGTTCACTCAACCCTTCAAATCATACATTCAATACCCTTTCTCTCATCATAATTACCACCCTTCATAATTACCACCCTTCATCAACCACCACCACCGTTAAATATTCACCGTTAATTGTCTTTTTACACGCAATGGTTGAGTCTTTTGATGAGTAATTTACTCTCTTTCTAGACTCTACACATTTACTCCCCTCAAACCGTCGAGTCTTTTCATAATTACCACCCTTCATCAACCTCACTAATTTACTTTCTCTTTGTTTTTTTTACAGCTACCACATTTACTCCCCTCAAACCGTCGAGTCTTTTCAGAAATTCAATCCCCTCAACCGTTTCAAGGCACTCAATTGCCTTGAAAACTTGCGCAATCAATTACTAATTAATTGACTTTATCAAACAGAAAACAGAGGAAAGGTGGGCGGAAACCGTCGAGGTCAAACAGTTCGATCATGGTCATGGTCATGGTCTCGGTTGACTGGGTGCAAATAAAATCATGGGTTAAACAATTGGGTGTACAAAATATATTTGCAACAGCCTGTTGCAAATCGGAAGAGAGTGATACAGTTTGCAACAGCCTGTTTCAAATCGGAAGAGAGTGATACAGTTTGCAACAGCCTGTTGCAGATCGGAAGAGAATGATACAGTTAAGGATGAATGCCTAATCCCCTCAACCTACATGGTATACGGATTCAATGGATCTTCCACTAAGCCCAAAGGAGAAATAACTCTAGAAGTACACGCTGGAAAAATCATCACCTCTACAACTTTCTGTGTAGTTGATGTTGTTTCACCCTACTCTGCCATCATGGGCAGATGGTGGATTCATGGTATCAAGGGAGTTACTTCCACTTACCATCAACGATTACGATTTCCTACCCAGAGGGAATAGCTGAGATCATGGGAGACCCCAGAGAAGCTAGATACTGCTCAGAAGTAGACGTGAGAAAATGTGTGGAAAAGGTTAACACTCCCAGAAATACCAAGAAGAGGATTCTGGAGCAGGAATGCCAGAAGGAAATGATGAATTCATCGAATGTTCCACCTCTGCGAGGGTAATGCGTCAGGCAATCAACAAAAACAAGGGAATTGGGGACAGAGAAGAGGAAGAAGCCATTAGACTAGCTTGCCTAGAATCAATGGTCCAGAAACTCAAAGAAAAGACTGTCCACCAGGTCTCTGAGGATACCCAGATGGCTGATGCCTCTGGAAAGTTATAGCAATCAAAGGCTCAGACTGAATTAGGCCCCCAGAAGCCTGTATTCTACACGTCTAAGCCGACAAAGGAAGTGAATATAGGAGGCCCAGACACACCAAAAATGGTTAAAATTGGGACGCTCCTAGATCCTGACCTTGAAGAAGAACTCGTAGGGATTTTGATGAGATATGTCGACGTATTTGCATGGAAGATGGAGGACATGCCGGGAATCGACCCCGAATTGTGCCAAGCATCTGGGAATTCCAACAGACATAAGCCATCATCATCTCCGAATCCATCCAGGTGTAAAACCTGTGAGACAAAAAATTCGAAAGATAGCCCCAGTATATCAAGAAGCAGTCCAGAAGGAGCTTCAGAAGATGGAAAAGGCTGGAATCATTCGGGAGGTACAGTACCCACTATGGATCTCCAATATGGTACTCGTCCCGAAGAAAAACAACGCTGGGGTACGGATATGCATCGACTTTAGTGATCTAAATAAGGCATGCCCCAAGGACAGCTTCCCACTCCCTAGCATAGATCAACTAGTTGATGCTACCTCTGGGAATGAACTGTTATCATTCATGGATGGTTATTCTGGCTATAACCAAATCCCTCTGGCACAAGAAGATGAAGAGCATACTGCATTTTTCACTCCCAATGGGCTGTACTGTTACACAAAGATGCCATTCGGACTCAAAAATGCAGGGGCAACCTATCAGAGACTAATGTCCAAGATGTTCTTGCCTTGGATTCACAAAACTCTGGAGGTATATGTGGACGACATGCTTATAAAAAGCAAACAGTCCAGACATCATGTCAGAGATCTGGAAGAGATTTTCGCTCAAATGAGGAAATTTCGCATGAAAATCAACCCGCTCAAATGTGCATTTGGGGTCACCTCTGGGAAGTTCCTAGGTTACATGGTCACGAAGGATGGTATACAGGTAGATCCTGAGAAAGTCAGAGCTATCACAGAAATGCCCTCACCAGTAACTCGGAAGGATGTCCAGAGGCTGAATGGAAGATTGGCTGCATTGGGAAGATTCATTGCAAGATCCTCCGACAAACTTAAGCATTTTTTCAACATTCTGAAGAAGGGCCAGAAGATGGTCTGGAGTAAGGAATGTGAGGAGGCGTTCTACAACGTCAAAAAGTATTTGGCAACAATGCCTATACTGCAAAAGCCTGAACCGGATGAAACATTATATGTTTATCTAGCAGCCACCTCCTACTCTATCAGTGCAGTACTCTTACGCATAGTAGAAGGTGAGCAAAGGCATATCTACTTCATCAGTAGAACTCTGGGGCCTGCCAAAAAGAATTACTCTAAGATTGAGCAGATAATTCTGGCGTTGGTATTTGCTTCTCAGAGATTGAGAACATACTTCCACGCTCACCCTATAACTGTGATCACCAAACTGCCTATCGATTCAGTACTCAGAAAATCTGAAAGGGCTGGTAGGATCTCAAAGTTGGGAGCTCAGATCAAACAGTTTGGAGTAAGATACCAACCTCAGACTGCCATCAAAGCCCAAGCTGTTGCTGACTTCTTAACAGACTTCCCTCTAGCAGAAGAGGAGGAACTCGAAGACATACCTGGTTTTGAGGATGAACTGGAAGACCCCCAGGACTTCTGAGGGCGGAAAATCCTACCAGGTGGGAGGTCTTTGTGGACGGGTCCAAGAACGCTGATGGGGCAGGCATTGGAATGGTATTCACTACTCCTACTGGAAGAAGAATTGTACACATCCTGAGACTCGAGTTTCCCACCACAAACAACATAACAGAGTATGAGGCAGTCATACACGGTCTGGGGTTGATTTGTGAGATGGAGCTCAGAGATGTAAGGCTAACAAGTGATTCACAGCTAGTGGTAAGGCAGATAGAGGGAAGATATCAAACTCTGGTCCCATGCTTACAAGCCTACCACAAGAAAGCTCAGGAATACATAAACAAGATGCCTGGTCTCGTGCTCAGACACATCTCTAGAAACAACAATCGACATGCGGATGCTCTGGCATACATTGCATCAATGTTGAATGACCCTAAGATTGCTAGCATTAGAGTAGACAGGGTTCTACTACCCTCAGTACCTCTGACAGAGCCAGATGCCCAAGAGCCAGAAGTGAAGGTATTCACTACTGAGATGGGAGAAGAACAGTCCTCTGACGATGGACCCCCAGAAGAGGATTGGAGAATACCTATTCACCAATACTTAGAAAGGAAAACTCTTCCAGCAGAGTCAAAATACGCTCACAAGATAATATCACGAGCCAAGAATTACCGTCTCCGAGACGGGAAGCTGTACAAACAATATTTTCTGGGACCTCTCCTAAGATGCCTCACCAGAAGGCAAGGAATAGAAATTATGGAAGCCATCCATCATGAAGGAGCAGGGAATCACCTTGGAGGAACATCCTTAGCGCCCAAGGCTAAGACCTCAGGATATTACTGGCCTTACATGAATCTGGACGCTAAAGAAATAACTGCCCAATGCAAAGATTGCCGAAAGTACAAAAGAAATTTTCAAGCCTCTGAAGTAACCTCTATTCTAAGCCCATGGCCATTTGCCAAATGGGGTATAGATATAGTAGGACCCCTAGAACGGGGGACAGAAGGCAGGAAATACTTGATAGTGGCCACTGACTACTTCACCAAGTGGGTGGAGGCAAGAGCTCTGGCCAACGTCCGAGACAAGGACATACACGATTTTGTATTCGAGCAAATCATCTGTCGCTTTGGGATACCAGCATCCATTGTCTCGGACGATGAAAAGCAATTCAGTGGCCCGAAAATGAACCACCTGTGCAATGCCTTTCACATAAGGAGAAGTAAAGCCGCACCTATTCCACAACAGGAAGATTCAGCACCAGAGCTCAGAAACTTAACTATCGCAAATATGCTTAAGGATGCTCTGGAAAAATACGAAGATAGGTGGTGTGAGCAATTATTCAACGTCCTGTGGAAGCATAGAACAACTAAAAACCCAGTCTCAGAGGAGTCTCCCTTCCTTCTTGCATATGGAACGGAAGCTATCATACCTACTGAGGCCATGATACCAGCAACCAAGACGGAAGCCTGGGAAGAAAACCTCACCACCAATGAGATACTGTCTAGGATAGACAATCCATGGGAAATGAGAGAAGCAGCACTCCAGAAGATGGAGAACTATCATCGAAAGTTATCTAGGGACTACAACTATAGAACCTACTTTCGAGAAGGCGTAACAGGAACCAGAATCCTTCAAGAAGTCTCAAATCCCGTACAGGGAAATGTCTCTCAGAGCTTTGTAATACTATGTACGAAATAGTGTTAAGTACTTTTGAATATGATCATGTACAACCTCTGGAATATTAATAAAATCTTTTGTTATTATTATGTCTATGTTATCAGAAAATTTGAAGATGTCTCTTTCCTTCCATATTTTCGAAACTCTCAGAATTTTAGAAGAGTCTCTTTCCTTCTATACTTTCGAAACTCTCAGAAATTTAGAAGAGTCTCTTTCCTTCTATATTTTTGAAACCCTCAGAAGATTAGAAGAGTCTCTTTCCTTCTATATTTTCGAAATCCTCAGAAGATTAGAAGAGTCTCTTTCCTTCTATATTTTCGAAGCCCTCAGAAAATTACAAGAATATCTCTTACCTTGAATTTTCGAAGTACTAGCCATACAACCCACGCCCATATCTAACGAATAGGCATTCGTCTCTGCACATGTAGGGGCAAAGACCCCGAAAGGGTATTTCAGGTACGAGGGAGGTGCACACTCCCCCAATGTTACCCATTGCCTTAGTCTATGGACAGATCTCTTACCCATATGACTCGGATGCCCTAATAACACCTTAGGATGCCATTTTGGAGATGCAGGCTGAGGGATGGCTCCCCTCACGAAACATCCCAGAATGATTGAACCCTCAAAATTCACCTTAGAGAAAATTTCGTCATCATGATCAAGGTAGTACAGTATGGTTCTTGTCTGACTTAGTGGCCACTGAGTCTTTCAACGTACATGGAATCTTCTTCATGATGAAAGGAAATCTTTTTTGGTAAGACCTTACAAACTGTTGAGCCTCTAAGGGACAAAGTGTTGAAAAATACACAACCTAAGACAACATGGTCTAAGGCAAAACATTGTCTAACTCTAAGGGCACAAAAGTGACAAAACAAACACCCATACATTCACAGCAATAAGGGTCCAAAGTGTTTCCCCCCCCCCCAAGCTTGGGAGCACCCAGACAAAAAATCAAAGTATTTGTTGTTAAACAAGGATAACCAAAATGCATACTAACAAGAGTAAGGTCAGCTCAAAACAAAGGAAGGAGAAAGATAGTCAATCTTCAGCAAGGTTTGAGGGAGATGGCCCTCGCCCTTCAGTATTAACATCTTGATTCTGAGGGCACTCGTTCTCTGGCTCCTCAACTTCTGGCTGCGCCTCCCCATCCTGCTCTCCGAGCTCTAAGCATTCCTCGACCTCAGAGGTTGGTACACCCTCAGGCTCTTCAGCCTCAGAGATTGGAGCACCTCTGGAAGTAGTCGCCTCAGAATCTCTGGAAGGAGCCACAGTCTCTTGCAAAGTAGCCATAAATTTAGGTTAAGCCTCAGGGGTCTTCTGAGCCTGAATGGAGAGGAGAAGAGCATCATACTTGGCTTTCCATTGCTTGTTCAAGGACTTAGCTGCATCAAAAGCTTCCTTAGAATATTGCTCACAAAGATTGTCCTCCTGCTCTTTCAGCTCCTCTTCTAATCCTATAACCCTGGCCTCCAGAGTCTCTTTCTCTGCCTTGTGAATATCAAACTACAATTTCAACTCCTCAAGCTCTCTAGCTTTCCCTGAAAAAGGGAGCAAAGCAAACATGAAAAAACAGGAAAAACACTAAGACAATTGAAGAAACCTGAGGCCTATTCTAATCTACCTTCCGAGTCAGAGATGATAGCCCTCAGAGTCTGCTCAGTGTCCAACCTGGCAGAATCAAGCTCACTATACTGCTTTTCTAGAAGAGTTAAAGCATGAGCATCCATGGGGCAAGCATCAGCATGCTTTGCCATGGCATCACGTAACCTTCTAACAAGCTCATGTGAAGCCTGCAACTCATCAGCCGCACGCTCAGAGGCTTCCTTATAATCCTCGATCTGATTGAGCATAGGTTGATGATCCTTCTGCCACCGAATAAAAGTCCTAACTTGATCTTTCAGACCTCGCTTAGTAGACTCTAAACATTCAATCTGGGACTGAGACTCAAAAAGTTGCCTATGAAGACCCTTTACAGTCTTAGAGTGCTCCTCTGAGAGATTGGCAAACATAATTTGGATTTTATCCTCATGCGTATTCGCCATCTTACCCAAATCAGTCTCCAAGGAAAGGATCTGACTATTCCTAAGAGTGAGTTCATTCTGGTAGTCACTACGATCCCTCTCCCACTGGACCTTAGCTTGATCAAATTCGACTAAGGGAAAAAGACTATTTTAGGTCCCAGAAAAAGCATACAAAACTGACTAAAAGACGTTAAGGAGAGTTACCTTTCTGAAGGTTCAGACTCCTCCGAAGATCGGAGACCTTTTTCTGAGAGTTTAAGTTGGCTGCCCAGAGCTCGGACGGATACCTGAGAGCTAGTTGAAAAAGCTGCAAATGCATTCTGGACCTGAAAGGATCCCAGAATCAGAAAACAAACGACAAAACCTAAGAAAGAGTAAGGAAGATGAATCTCATTTACCAGTAAGGGAAGGTTCTCTGGAGCAACAGCCTTAGCTTGCTCCTCAACACTTTTATTCTGAAAGTCAGGAGCAAGGAGAGTGACTACAACATTGGAAGCAGTCCCAGAAACAACCAGAGAACTACCGGGGGGAATCACTAAAGTACTTTCTTTCTTAGAAGACCCATCCTTATGCTAAACTAGCACAGCATCATCCTCGGTAGTCTGAGCACTCAAATCTGCGACTTGAGAAGACTTACCCTTGGAGGGTTAGGTTGGTTGGACAACGACCATATCATCATCCTGTTCGGATTGGAAGGTTTCATGGAAAGGCACGTCTACGGACTCTGGGCCATCATCTCCATAGTCTACCACCAATCTACGAGCAGCGGAAGGAGGCTTGGAAGACACAGTCCTCCCCTTTTCGGAGGAGACAGCGACCTTCTTCCCAATTTGCTTAGCAGGCTGCGAGAAGAACTATCAGAGTAAAAAAATAGGGGCAAGTATGGGACACATACTCAGAAAGCTAAGGCAAATATTTTTTACCTCTGAAACTTCTCCTCCCTTGCGCTTCCTAGAGCCACCAGCATTGCTCCAAACATTCACCCATGGGAGGTAAGAAGGGAGATCCTCTAGAGATCTGGGAGTCTCCAGAACGGGATTCCCACTTACATCAAACCCAAAAACGAATGGACCCTCAATCAGCAAAGGTCCAGCATGCCAGCTTGGATCGTGGGACTTGCGGAGGAAATCTTGCTGAGAAGTCTCACTGCCACCTGGAGGGTCTACATCCCCCAGAAGCAAAGGAGCATTTTTTCTCTCATCCGCACTCTTCCTCTGGATACTCACTCCAAAACCCTCAAAAGAACTTTCCCTCCTAGCCTGATTCACTCGATAGTTGCACTTAAAATTCTCCACAGTGTAGAATTTAGCATCCTCAGGGTCGAAGGAAGCCTTCTCAGACTGAAAGAGAATCCTCCCCCGAGCTCTGGAAGCACACTCAGCAAGGATCCTGCAAGCTGTATTATTCAACTGGAACAGACCTCTGGGAGTATCCACTCCAGAGGCCAGAGCACGATACACGAAGGAATCTTTGGGACTCCATAGAGGAATACGGAGGCCAGACTCAAGTTGAGCCTTGGTAACAATAACTCGGGTCCTGCTCAGATTGCTCTCACTCAAGAGCTCTGGAGTGATGACACCTTCACTCCTCTGAGGCGTAGCCCATGAGATCTGGAACCTGGAGTCCAGATAGTACTTTCTACGGAGAGTCCTCAGACAATTTGGATCTTCGTCCCTCTCAGAGGAAGCAGAAGTTCTGAAACAAAAACAACAACCAACCAAAGGAAAAACTGAAAATTAGGTCTTTCCGTGGAGCAACTGTTAATAACAGTGAAGAAATTGGGAATTTCTTTGAAATAGAAGAAAGCACCAAGGATCACAAGTGAACAGGACTAACCTTTTTGGCGTCATTGCCGTCGGAAAACCAAGCCTTTTACAATAAAAGTAAGGCGGAGAAGACGATGAACAGTGGAGCAAAGATTTTCTACAGAGAAAATCTCTGAGGAAAGAGAATAAAAAGGAAATAAAGGTTTTGAAAAGACCTAGGAGTACTTTTTATATCTAACTTCTGAAAAGGTGGGTTACTCAACCGGCGCTTCCAGTTAGTCAGTTATTTGGCGACGTGTCCAAATCCTGGAGCCTAGGCTGGAGCACATGTGTGATGGTACCCTTCGACAAAGATTTTCTTCCTAACTTACCATGTGGGAAGTTAAAAAGAAAAGGAGCAAACTGTAGGTACAAGAAATCTGAGGGACACGTGGCACCATCCTAGGGGCGGTAGTAAGTTAGTGAATACACCGAGAGGTATGGGATAATCCCTAAAAGTAACTGACCGCACCCCACTTAAGGATTAGACACGTGTAAAGTGCGACATGCTAAAAGCACGGGTAAGGTTGAGGGTACTACAGAGGCATTAAATGCCAAGTCAGAAAGAGGAATACAGCTGTTTAGCACCAGACAAACTTAGGGTTCTACTTGGTGTGCGGTCAAACAGTCTGGAACCTACAAGACTGAGGATATCCTCTGGAAGGTCCCATTGGGGACTGGCCTCAGAGAAGATACGGTACGAGAAGAGCTAAAAGGAGTCATATTCTAGAAGGTGCATTGCAAGGGACATTCTGAGAGATGATATGACTAGAAGATCGGAGGCTGGAGGCTGTACGATGTCTAAGAAAGGCTCAGGCATACCTCTGGGAGGTATCTCAGAAGACTGACGTCCAGAAAGGAAGACTCCCAGAAAGGATTGAGTATCTCGAGGAATAAATAGAAATAGCTTAGTTTCCATAGCCCTTGTAACACTAGAATATGTACTACCTAACCTTCTTGCCTATAAATACCCAGCTCTTGAAGAGTTAGAGGACCAAGTTAGAACTCACAAGGGAAACCCTAGGAGACCGGATACGACATCCTACAACTAGGTTTGTGACTTGTGAAGTGAGAACTTGAAGAAGACTTGAAGACAGTAGATCAAGACTTGAAGACAGTAGATCAAGACTATTTAGTTAATTGTGAAGGTAGCTAAGCCTTGTAACCACACTCATGATTAATGAAATACCAAGGATGTAAGCCTCCACCGTGAGGAAGAACCTTGTTAAAAAACATGCTTGTGTCTTGATTCTTTTACCTTTCTTGCATTTACTTATGTATGATTGTCTTTACTTTATCTTAGATGTATGTATGCTTAAGTGTTCTTGAGTAGATCTTCATCTAGGACCATTGGGTG
>JAJJMA010115620.1:2474-15377 GCA_023529015.1 Papaver nudicaule | reverse complement strand
AAGATCTGAGCCAGGCTAAGTGGATGATTGCAGAGGCCATGTGCGTGCTCGAAAAGTATTTCCCGGCTTCATTTTTTGATATAAGCGTGCACAACATGGTTCATCTAGCTGAAGAAGCCTTGGTTTGTGGACCGGTTAGGTTCCGATGGATGTACCCACTTGAGAGGTGAATTGTCGTTTCACCAATTTACCCCTTCAATTTTTTTGCATTTTTTTGGGAGTTTTGTACTGAAATTTACATGTGCATACTGTATCAGGGCAATGAAGGAGTGCAAAGGCCTTTGCCATAACAAGAGATACATTGAAGCGTCAATTTCAAATTCTATCATTCTAAATGAGGCTGTTAGGTATGCAATGGAGCAAGCCAAAGCTAGAGCCGAAGGAGGTCACAAAGCCAATTGGGCTGCCTTTCTGGATGAAGATTCTGATTTCAGCGATGAGGGTTCCATTCTTGGAGGTAAATAAGTTTTGTTGAGCCCTGTTCAATGGGTTCAGATACGTCGGTGGCTAAATCCTTTGCTCAGTAATGTAATTTTCTTTTTGTAAATCCTTTGCTCAGTAATGTAATTTTCTTTTTGTAAATCCTTTGCTCAGTAATGTAATTTTCTTTTTGTAAATCCTTTGCTCAGTAAATCTTGTAAATCAGCTTAATGAAACCGTCCTAGTGGCATATATGTCCATAGGAAGATTACTCAAACTTGCCAAAAATGGGTTCCTTTATGCTTCTACAAGGAGTTCAGAGTTCAACTACATCACTATTTTCAACGGAAACAACAAAAACGTCTCAACTACATCACTATTTTCAACGGAAACAACAAAACCGTCTCATACCTTACTATTTTCCACTGCCATTAGGGATTTGATATGGAGTTTAGAGGAAGATTGTAACTCTCACTTGCCCACAATGGGTTCCTTTATGGTTGTACAAGTATTCCACCTTGAATTTGCCATTTCTAGATAGGATCAGTGCTACTCTGGAAGAGCCTGACTCAGAGTATGGCAAATTAGGAAGTGGTTTGGAGTTCAGAGGAAGATTCTCAAATACACACTATTTTTCTACGGAAAAACCAAAACTGTCTCAGAAATATCACTATTTTCCACGGAAACAGCAAAACCGTCTCAGCTACATTACTATTTTCCACGGAATCAATAAAACCGTCTCACCTATATTACAATTTTCTACGGAAACAACAAAACCGTCTCAGAAACATTACTATTTTAGTGAGTTCTTTGGAGTTCAGAGGAAGATTGTAACTCAAACTTGCCCAAAGTGGGTTATTTTAAGGTTCTTTTAAGGTTCTACAAGGATTCTTCCTTGAATATTTCATAAAGGGATAGAGTCAGTGGTTCTGTAAAAGATCCTGACTCATAGTATGGCAAGTTCGGCAGTGGTTTGGTGTTCAAAGAAGATTCTAACTCAATTACTTGCCCAAAGTTGAGGATCAAACAAATTTCACTTTGAATTGGTACAAATCAGTTATTAGTTAACATTTATAAGTCGATTCTTATGAAAACAAATCTCGGCTCAACAATATCAAACAAATCCCTTAAATCATAAATTCTCATATGCCTTTGCATTTTCGACGGAAAATAACAAACCGTCTCATAGATATTACTAATTTTTGTAAGAAAATATCCACCGTAGATTACTATTGTTAAGCGAAATCTCCACCGTCCGAATTGGACGTGTTTTGTTATAAGAATATGTCATATGATTTTATTTTGGTGTCCCATGTCCTACCCTAACTTTTGAAGTTGACCAAAATTTTAATTTGACTTGACAAAGTCAATCGCAACATTTAAGCTCGATCCGTATGATCTTTTCACCTCGATTTTTGGGACCAAAAACATATCTCTCTTCTATTATTGAAACTTTGGGCAACTTTACTCTCTGTCCAAAAGTTGGAGCTAACTTTTAGATCTCAAATTTTCGTTTCCCACTCAAATCCCAACTCAGATACTTGTTTCAATTTTCGTTTCCCTCTCCCAATTCCTCTTTTTCCTCCAAAATTTTCGATTCCCTCTCAAATTTCTTTTCCCCCTTCTCCAAATTTCAGAAACATTTTGAATCTACCTTTTCTCTATAAAGAAGAGAAGATGGAGTTGAAGCTTCGTTGCTGTTTTCCTGTTTTCACAAACTCTATTCCGATCTTCACTCACATCGTTCATACCTCTTACCACGCATCTAACCCTGTACCTCAATCAATCTCGAAAGGTAATTTCTTTAGATCTATCTTGTTTTTTTCATTTGGTTCTTAGGTTGTGTATGCTTAACAATTGTTGTTTGCTTTAAGAATAGTTGAGTTTTTTTATTGTTCACTGCTTCTATTGTCTATGCTTAATAAGTTACTTACTTGTGGGTGTTGTGATCTCTTTCCATAGATCACAACTCCAAACTTAGGGTTTCAACCAAAGTGCAGGTTTTTGATTGTTCGCTGCTTCTATTGTTTATGCTTAATAAGTTACTTACTTGTGGGTGTTGTGATCTATGGATCCAAACTTAGGGTTTCAACCAAAGTTCTAGTTTTTTACTTTCATCACTTGCTATGTATTCAAGTTTTCTCATATGTTGTTTGTTTTTGGTTCGTTTGTATGAAGATGTCAAGTCAGGAGTCAGATGAAATTTCATCACCAACCACTAGTGGTACTCCTTCTAGTGGTAGTCCTGATGCTTGTCAAACTACTAGTACTCCTCCCACCGGTAGCTGTGATCCAAGATTCCTTCGATCCAGATATCTGGTTGACCTCGATGAGGAAGACCAATGGGAGTAAACGCCAGTAGGTTTGCTACCAAGGCTGGAAAGCTCATCAGATCTCATTGTCCCGTCGACTGCATAGACTGGAGGCTTGTACCCCAAAAGTGCAAGGACACGATGTGGGCCGCTCTAATGGTAAAGATCTCCCTTCAATCTATAATACAACCACTGTGTTTTTTTGTCCATTTGTGTGTTACGCTGATGCCAACCGCGGTCTTTCGTTGCTGACATAAATACTTTCTTGTTCTTTTCAGGACACTTTCTGTTTCCCCATCGACGATGCTCTGGCTAGAGTGGCCGTTTCTGGGATGTTTCCACAGAAGTTTAGGTCCCACAAATGGGGACTACAGACCAAAATTCTTGACATATGCAATACCAGGGAAGAGATGATTGCCCAGTGTCCATATGGCATGAACACCGATGTCTGGGAGCGGTTTATCGACAATGAGAACAAGGAAGGAGTTGCAGAGAAGCATAAAAAGTTGGGAGCTAATCAGAAGCATAGAGAGTACACACATTGCTTAGGAAGACTCTCATATGCCAACAAGTCATACATCGTGGTGAGTACTTTGATGATTCTCTACGAACATTTAAATTTTCCTTGTATGTTACCTTTTACAACCCCTGTTACTGTTCATACCGATTATACAGTCAAAAGAAGAGAAAAAAACTGTTGCTAAATGTCGTGGAGAACAATGGTTGCTTGGACACAAGCGCAAGAATGGAGACATAGTGACAGGTGTTGATGACAAATATGTGAGTATACAAGACTCATACATTTTGAATGTTCACGTACACAAGACTCTTACTGTTTTTACCTGGAAAAACAATGTACCGTCTCTGGGTACTTTTGTAGCGCTCGGAGATCAAAGTCGAACAAGACAAGCCTAAACCAAGGATGGTCGTTCCCGTCTTGCTTCGGTCACAGAGAGGATAGAGGTTGGTCTAGGGAGGGAAACAACGAAGAAACTTGAGATCAGGTTGAGGATGTGTTTTGGGTGTAAGAGTTCAAGATCTCCGTCGTGAAGTCGACTGGAAATCTCCAAGGCTAGAAACGTGTTTCGATTCTCAGGTGTTTTCTCTGAGGCTCTGGATTGTTTATGTGTGTTCTGAACGTTTTTTGATGTTCTTAAATGTTCTGCCTTGGAAAATAGAGGAAGCCTCTATTTATAGTTTGAACTCACCCTGATCTCTCGACAGAGAAGGTGGAAGTCGTGGAAGAGTGGAGAAGTGGAGGACATGCGTTGGTTTCCATAACTGCCTGAGTCGTGTGGAACATGCCCACTCGCACCATCTTCTCGTAACTGCCCACTATCTCCATCAGTTTCTTTCAACTGTCGTAGACCGCCAGACCAATACCCCTAAAGTTATCCCCCCGTGTGACGTTTTGATATCTCGAGTGAGTGATGCGCGGATATTGCGTAGTTGAGTTGAGTAGAGTAGGGTTGTACGACTGATTGTCGTGACCAACATGATGCAGTGTCTCCTGGACACAAGTATAGGAGTGGCCTTGGTCTTTGGCCAAGACCTTAAGTGTTTGTTGGCGCTTTGGCGCTAGTTATGGTGGCGCCATGGCTCATGGCGCCACGGCCTTGGCCTTTGGCCAAGGCAAGTTTGAAACGCGTCTTTGGCGCTAGTTATGGTGGCGCCATGGCTCATGGCGCCACGTCTCATGGCGCCACGGCCTAGGCCTTTGGCCAAGGCAAATTTGAAACGCGTCTTTGACGTTGGATGTGGGGGCGCCATGGCTCATGGCGCCAAGGCTCATGGCGCCATGGATTATGGCGCCACGGTCTTGGCCTTTGGCCAAGGCCTATTTGTTGTGGCGCCATGGGGTATGGCGCCACAGCCTTGGCCTATGGCCAAGGTCAGCCTGTTTGCGGCCATGCTCTTTGTAGGTTCGTGGCGTTTTACGCCATGGCCTTGGCCTCTTGGCCAATGCTGATTTTTGTGAATCCATGGTGACTTCATGGTTTGTGGTGCCATGCTATATGGCGTTTATGGCTTTGGCATCTGGCCAAGGTCGACTTTGGGCAGCCTGTGCCTTAGTCGTGGTGTGAGTGCTTATGCTACAACACACTTGAGGTCATGGCGTGTTTATCCATGGTATGCTAGACCTTCCTGAACTTGGGATTAGGTCCGCTTAGGCCTATTTAGGCTGGTGTATGCTTCTCAGAGAGCTCTGGACCGGCCTGGAGCTTCAATATTCCTGAGGTTTGCACCGAGACTCGTATGTTGAGTCGTATTTAAGAGGAAATCCGTGAGGACACGTCTCTGTTGATTCTTCACCGTGTACCATCAAGCGAGGTCTGGCTCTGAGCTGATTAATGGGTTTAATATGTTGGTGAGATCATTAGTACTGCTCTATGATATTACCCTCCCCACCGGAGCTATAAGAGAGAGCTCATAAAGAGTTTGTTCGGCTCATGGAATGGGTTGCATTCTGAGCTAAAGGGATGAGCCTGAATAGGCGACTGCCTTTAATAAGACATGGTTTCGAGAGTCTTTTGACAATCTTGTCCTTCTCTCATTTTTCACCATCTACACTTACACAAAAAAAATTCCCTTGAATTTCAGAAACAGGTAGAAGTTGCAGTGAAGAAGAGAAAGGCCCTGTTGGAAGCTGGCGAGGGAGAGTCAGAGGAGCTGTCTTTTGATGACGATCCTCTTTCAGAAGTGTTTGGAGTTGACAATCCAAGGAGCTATTGCCTTTCCTTTTCCTCGACTATGTCCATGAAGCAGGCAGTAAATATGAAAGTAGGGGCGGGCCTTAAATCTTCGGGCAAATGTAAACTCACTGATGTTGATGCTGATTCTAGAATGAACCAGATGCAGCATGATCTTACGCTTCTTTCAAAGGTGAGCTTGAAACATGATCTCCTATAATTAGTTCATTTATGTCTTGTGTATATTGTGCATTGTATATATCAGATTCTAATCAGATCAATTTTTGAATGTATTGGTCATGCTTACAGCATGTTATGAGTTTTATGGCTGCCACTGGAAGGGTTCAGGATACTACTTCTCCTTCCAGTCAAACAGCTTCTGCCCCTGGTGATCTTTCTGATTCTCCAATCAGAGAATCATGTTCAGTTGCTGTAGCTGACATTGTTGCTGAAGCTGCTATACCTCTTATGGGAGATCATCAGGTGCGTCTTATCAACAGGAAAGGGGATGCAGTTGCAACTGGTCATGTACTTGGTGGATCGCAGGGGCAGTCTTGTCATGGGGCTACCGTGAACCACAAAGTGGAGAGAGTTGTCTGTGTTGAGGAAGTTATGGATGCGCTCTATCCTGTTCCCGATGCTCCACAAGGGGATGACTACAATGTTTTGGGAGATCTGGTAGGTGGACAGTGCTTCATTATATGGCCCATAACCATGATGATCCTTGTTTGAGCACTTCCCACTTCTTGCAATGGTTTTTTGTGCAGCTTAACTTTAACACTTCTATATACTGCTGCTTTTTTTTGTTGGGTCTTTTGGGTATCAAGTACGGACATATTTTGAGTTACACTTGTGTAAGTGTAATTGTTTGGACATCCTTATTATTATTATTATTATTATGTTGTGTGTATATATATATATATTTGTATCAAATATTCGATGTTGTTTATTTATTTGCTTTTGTGTACCTGTCAACCCCTTTTTAACTCCGCCATTTGAGATGCCGGTCCCCAGCCCGGGTAAAGGAGGAGGGAAGAGGACTAGTTTGTTATATTTTTGCAGGAACTTGCAGAATGGTTGAGCTTGCTATAAAGAACGACAATCAAATACCAGGTAACATAGTTACTTACTCGTTCATGTTCTTGGATAATTATGTATTCTAGTTCGTTTCATACTGACCTACATGTACACTTCTCTTCTTTGCTGGTATGACAGGCACACAAGTGGGAGAAAGTGGCCTTTTCCATTGTCAAATCAGCTCCTCAGTTAGTTAGAATATAAGGTATATTACTGATATTGAAATTTATGAGTTTGATCCTTTTAGTGCTCATCTTACTAACTTATGTCTACTCTTTTGTTATTTTCAGGTTGTGATCAAGTTCATATACTTTGACCAGTGATGATGCTTCTTGCATTAGTGAGTAAACTCTCAATATGCCTGTTTTCAGTATTTGTTATCATTTCTATGGTACATAAACTAAGGTTGATAGTTACTACCTTTATGTTTATTTTTTGAAGATTCAACGCGCAGACTTGAAGCTAGAGAATACCAGTGAGGAGGTAATCTAGGGTTGATTCTGCTGGTATGGCAGGTGCAGAAGTGGGAGAAAATTGTCCTTGCAAAGGTTGTCCAAGAGTTGGAATGAATTCCTCCCAACCACTAGCAATGTTTTTGGAATGAATTCCTTCCAACTCGTTGGTTAACCTTTAAAGACATTGTTGTTATTATTTTTCATTCTTGTTATTCCACGGTGCTGCTGCAGGTCTCCTTTTTTAATCTCAGGTTTGTTCATTACCTGATATTATCTCTTGAATGCTTTAGTTGTGATATCCTGTTTGATTTCATTTATCAATGATATTTGCTGATAACTTGTCTTAATTTGCTGTAGAAGTGGAAGAATGTCCGGTGTAAATCTTTTTGGTGATTTCCCATAGTAGTTATTTTCAGGTATGAACTCTAATTAAGCTATGATTGTGTATGATTGCTAGTGTGCCTCAGTTACAGATGAGAATTAAGCTCATTATCAGTTTAGTTCTGTGGTCAAATATTTGATCTACTGTAGCTTGTTCTCTCTTTCATATAAGATGAGAATTATGTCGTAAGCGTATGCCAGGGCTTCGGCTACCTTACCGCATAGTTGTTTGTTATACCCAATATTGCATGTTATTGATATGATTATAAACAATTATGTTAGTGGGTCATATTATGTTATTCAAGTGGCTGTTCTGTCAACTATATAGACAACTCAAAGCTTTGTTTCCTTGTTTCACAAAAATCTCACATCTGAGGTCGACTGACTACTCCATTCGGCGTCCTAAAAGCTTCTTCTAATCCAAGGTATCATTACAGAACATTGCATAAACTGAAAACTGCTGAAACACACAACCTTCTAATCTAGGAGTAGTAAAAACACAGGCAAAAATGTATGTATGTCTGTTTTATAAATTTAGGATTGTGAATGAGTGTAGTGAATGGATGTATAAACGGTTGTATGATTTTCAGAGTTTGAATGAAATGTGTGTTAGTTGAATGAGAATGGATGTATTTCAGTGGGAATGAATTGAAAATTACAGGATTTCGATTCAGTATTGCAGGTTTAGAAATGAATTGTATTGTATTGCAGGTTCAGGAAAGAACTGTATTGCAGGTTCACAAATGAACTGTATTCCAGATTCCGGAATGAATTGTATTTCAGGTGCAATTGTAACGCAGGGCTTAACGCTTGTCAGCGTTTTTTTTTTTTTAAATAATACAGTTTCTTCCAACGATAACAGACGTTACACAAATCTGTTAGTTGCAAAAACACGTGGCAATCCTAAAAACTGTTACAGATGCGTTTTCCACGAATACAAACGTTGACTAAGCCGTTAAAATTTATCCGTTACACGCCGTGGTCTAACGGGACCAAAAGTTGTTGGATCCGTTACAGCAGAAGGACATGTGGCAAGTCGCTGAACCGTTAGGAAATAGATTCCATCAGTGTATTCCGTTACTTTAACAGTTAGAGTATCAGTTAGGAAGACGCAACGGTGCAGACTGTTTCGAAACAGTTACGAAAACTACCAGCTGGCAAACGGATAAACCGTTACTCCACAAAAAACACCGTTGGATGTAATGTTACAGTTAAAAGTTGTTTATCAGTTACTGCCCACCGTAACGGGTAGACCGTTACAGTAGGCTGCCACGCGGCACGGTATGATGGTATGGCTCATCCGTGACAATAATTACTGCAACAGATGCATGTGTTGCTGTAATTATAATTACACCAACGGCAGATCCGTTGTTGAAATTATTGTAACACCAACAATAACGGCGTCCCGCCAACGACCACTCGTCGTTGCTTTTATTTTTTGCAACGGCCCAGGGCCATTGCTAAAAAGGAAATTTCGTGTAGTGATCATATAAAGGCATGAGAAAAGAACCAGTCAGAATGATGGTGAAGGATCACTGATTGGCTAAAGTGATTACTTGGAATGCTAGGGGTCTGAATGTTGTTGAGAAAATGGACAGTTTGAAGGACTTGATAAAAGAACATAAACCAACAGTGGTATGTTTGCAAGAGACAAAGATGATGAAGATCACTGATTGGCTAGTATCTTACTTATGGGGCGGTAAAAATCACAACTGGAGAATGATTCCTTCTGAAGGTCTTGGTAGAGGAATGGCCACTATATGGGATGATGACTTATTAGATTGTGTTGATGAATAATTCTCAGCAAACACTTTGATTCAAAGATTCATAAACAAGGTGGATGGATTTGAGTGGTCTCTAACAAATGTATATTTTCCCTGTATTGATGAAGAAAGAAAGGGAGTTTTGGCTAGAGCTAGATTCTCTAACTGGTTGGGCTTCATCAGCATGGGTGATAGCAGGAAATTTCAATGTTGTTAGAAGATTTTGGGAAAGAAATAAGACTGGAGAATCCAAGTTAGGGAAGCAACTATTCAATGAATTTATGCATGAACAAGAACTGATAGACTTACCTGATGGTGGAGGACTGTACACATGTTCCAACATGCAAGAGGATCCAATACTTTGCAGAATTGACAGAATAATTGTATCTCCAGCATCTGAAGCTAAATACACCAATGTAGCTCAGACTCTCCTGTCAAGAACAGTATCAGATCATGCACCCGTTATGCTCTCAACTGGTAATATACTAAGACATAACCCCCTTTCAGATTAGAGATATTTTGGCTTCACAATAAAACTTTCTTAGAAAATTTAGCAATTTGGTGGACTACCATGAAATATTCTGGCACTCCAAGCTTTGTTTTTGCTAGAAGGCTGCAGAACTTAAAATTCTTCATCAAAACATTAAGCAAGGAACAATATGGGAAAGATGCAGTTCTTAAGAGAGAACTGACTACCAAAATTGATGAAGCTAACAAAAAGGAAGAAGAGAAAAATTTAACAAGTGAGCAATTCAGTGATAGAGTGCAATGGAGGATGCAACTCAAGCAACTGAGAATGAATTTGCATAGAAAATGGCTGTCAAGAGCAAAAGACAAGTATTTCAAAGAAGGGGAAAGTAATACCAAATATCTACATCAGCTAGCAAATGGAAGAAGAAGAAAAAAAATACAATACACAAGCTGGTTATTGATGGGAAAGATAATTTAATCAAAGTGATATTAAGAAGAACTTCAATGATTAGTTCTCTAACTTGTTCAAAGAAACAGATCCATAGAGCCCACAACTGCATGAGTGAGAGTTCAAGAAAATTTCTGAAGAAAAAAGGAATTTGATGGAGAGGGAAATCACAGAAGAGGAAGTGTGGGGGGTGATCAAGAGTTGTGGTAACCTGAAGTCACCAGGCCCTGATGGTTTCCCTATGGAATTTTATAAGGTTGCATGGCCTATTATAGAGCAGGACTTCATGGCAGTGATACAAGAATTCCAAGAGAAGGAAAGCATGGACTGGAGACTGAATTGCTCATTTATCAGTCTTATTCCTAAAAGAGAAGTGTCAAGCTACCCACAACATTTCAGGCCAATATATGTGGTAAGCAGTGTGTACAAAATGCTAACAGATTAAGAACAGTATTGCATCAACTTATTTATGAACATCAAGGTGCTTTCATAAAAGGAAAGCAAATCTAGGATGGTATACTCACTGCAGGTGAGCTGTTAGACTCAAGATTGAAATCAGGCATACCTTGAATCCTTTGCAAGCTTGACATTGAGAAGGCATTTGACAATGTCAGCTGGCATTGTCTTGATAGACTACTAGCTTACTCAGGTTTTGGAACCAAATGGAGGATTTGGATTCATTGGTGCCTTTCAAGTGCACAATCATCTATATTAGTGAATGGTAGCTCATCAACAATATTCCAACACCAAAAAGGCTTAAGACAAGGTGACTACCTCTCACATTTTTTGTATCTCATCTGCAATTTGCAGTTGATACTCTAATATTCCTTGATGCAACAGAGGAAACAGTGGAGCACTTGGTACTATTACTATAAGTATATGAAGCTATTACAGAGCTAAGAGTAAATATAGAAAAGAGCACAATCATTAGTATTGGGGCAGACTCTAAAGTTAAAGACTTGGCCAAGATACTTCACTGTAAAATTGAGAAACTCTCATTCAAATATTTGGGAATGCCAATAGGGTCCTTTTGGAAACAGAGCACTATATGGAATGCAATCATCGATAAATTCAAGAAGAAATTGGCTCTGTGGAGGAGAAGGTTTCTCACCAAGGCAAAAAAAAAATCACACTCATAAACTCTGCACTTGCTAGTCTTCGTGTGTATTATATATCATTGCTCCAACTATCTGCTGAAGTTGAGAAGATCTTCATCAACCATATGAGAGACTTCTTATGGGGTTCATGTGAAGAGAAGAGGAAAATAGCATGGCTGGCTTGGGACAAGATGAGCAAACCAAATAAGCTATGAGACATTGGTATGAGATGCTTAAGAGCTACCAATAAATCTTTCCTGAATAAATGGAACTGGAGATATGCAAATGAAAAAGAAGTTATGTGGAAAAAGGTGGTGCAGCTGAAAACTAAGACAGATGTTCAAGATGTTTGGCCAAAAGATTATGAAGAATCATTTGGGAATGGGTTTCGGAAAGGAATTCAAATGGAAAAATCTCTCCTGCAACAAAACTCTCACATTAAAATTGCAAATGGTAAGGGTGCAAAGTTCTGGAAGGACAAGTGGTGGGACTCAACAGCTTTCTATTTATCTCACAAGCATGCCTTCAAGTTGGTGGTCAACAAATATGCAAAAGTGGCTGAGCTAATCAAAATGGGAAGTGGACTTTACAGGTATTAAGGTCACCTAACAGAGTGGAAGAAGAATAATTAAATGACTTACTTAACTCATTAGGTAATCCTGAAAAAGGAGGGGTACCGAAATACAACCAACTTTTCGTTTGGGCTCGTGAGTCTTATGGTTTGAGTTTGGACGATCTCAAAAATCAATATCCAAACTCTAATAACTGGAGTTGTGATCTTGGGGATCAACTCGACAAAGTTGGGACTTTGGAGTTAAACTCTACAGTTATTGAATAACATACTACTTGGTGCTTTAATTATATAATCAGAGATGTAATGCGGAAAGTAAAAGCACACAAGACACCAGAGATTTTTTTAACGAGGAAACTGCCTTGCAGAAAAACCTCGGGACCTCGTCCAGATTGAACACCGCCCAGTACAAACTGACTACAAACGCTAGCCTACTATAAGACTTCGGTCTGGGATGTAGCAGAGACCAACTCAAGCCCTCCAAGCGAATTGGCTACTGTCGCACTCCTTACGTCTCTAGATCCCCCACAGATCGTCACGCACTTGATTCCCCCAGCTGACGTCCTTTACAGGCCTAGGAGTTGCTTTGACCGATGTCAAAGGCTTGTGTCAGCAATACTGGCTTTGCAACCTAATTGTTGACGTATGGTCTAACTGTCCTCTATCAGTTTACCACACACAAGTTGACTTCCTTCGGATGATTAAATTAAGGTCATACGGAAATCTACTTCACAAATCAGGGCTGACAAGCAAACCGAGTAAGCTATGCCCAATTTGTCTCTACCTCAGTTATACACGAAGAATCGCATAAGAAACTTGTATAACTGGAGCTAACTAGGTCTTACAACACCGAGGGCAGCCGTGCGTTGCTACCTTTCAACCCTGTGTGTAACGTATTAGTTCTTGAATAGCCGTATAGCAGAAGAGACAAACTATGGAATAGACAAGAACGTGATCAGGTTACCAAGGTTACAGGTTAATCTGATTTCAACCAAATATGGTCTCAATCTCCTACCTGTGCTTCCCAACTCTCAAGAGAAGTCTTTTATAGTCGTAGGGAGTTCCCAGAGGAGCTGCAACCTATAGAGGATGACTATACCACAACAAGCATTCACCGAAGTGAAAAGAGTTTACGTTACCTTCCCTAAGGACCTTCACGTATGCTTGATGCTTGCGGTATTTGTCCGTAGACACCTCTATTTATAGCACTCAATAAGA
>JAJJMA010115615.1:0-16439 GCA_023529015.1 Papaver nudicaule | reverse complement strand
CAGTTAGAGGTTTGGATATTGATTTTTGAGATCGTCCAGACTTTAACCATAAGACTCACGAGCCAAAACGAAAAGTTGGTAGTATTTCGGTACCCCTTCTTTTTCAGATAGTACAACATGAGATATCTACAAAATCTTCATGCCACGTAAATGGAGCACAACTTGGTTTCTTTCGTGTTGCGCGAGGAGGAGATAATGGTTTTTGAGATGGAGTACACTTATAATAATATTCATAAACTATCTTATCAGTGATGTTTCGATATTGAGCTCTGCGAGGAGGAGATGCCGGAGGAGGACTATCTTCGAGATTTGCGGTTTCTGATGATGCACCTGACATTGTAGAAGTGAAAAAAAAACAAAAATAAACTAGATTTATTGGGATGATTGTTTGGGATGCAAGGTTCTCTTTCGTAGATAAGTTCCCAACGGATATATTTTTTCAAAAAACTAGTCGTTATGGAGTGTAAGGAAAAATACAATGGAAAAATTCTTATAAGTTTTAACGAATCGTCAAGTAAATTTGAAACTTCTTGACGATATTCCACGAAATCGTCAAGATAATTTGTAACTCCTTGACGATTTAGAATTTGAATCCAGCTTTTGGGACCTGTAAATATTTGTGAAATCGGCAAGGAATTGCCTGAACCCTGACGATTTATGCATATAAATTTCAAACAAATTCATACTTGCATTTAAACCAAGCTCCGTCCAAACATCTTAAGTGTCATGAGGAAGAAACCATGACGAAATCCAAAATAAACATACCAAACCATAATATCATCCTAACACACATTGGTAAAATCAACCACTACCCTCACCTTCGCCACGACCACGACCCTTGACACGAGCTCTTTTGGAAGTTTCTCCTCGCTTACTCTCCTGAGTGGCAGTAGCTGAAGGACAAACTCTCTTCCTTGCATTGGCTACTTTTTTAAACATGTTGGTAGCCTCAGGAACATGCAAGTGTCTTAGGTGATCAATATGAATCTTTAGTTCTGTAGGAGTCATGCCCTCTCCATGGTCCACTTTATTTGTCAGTGGCTTCAACACAACATCCAAACGCTCCATCTATTTTAAGGAATACCAAGTAAGTCATACTGACATAAATTTGGTTCACAATTTAAACAACAAAAGAGAGGCAAAAAAAACTTACGAATAGCTTGTGCAGTAGTGATCTTTTTTCCTTTGCCACGACCACGCTGGACAACTTGTTCCCTATGAATTACACGGTCGTGACTCCAACGGTTGTACCACTCCATGTAATCATCCGCGCACTCATAACCATGGACGACAGGATCCCACGTCCATCCTACTCTATGATGTTGTCGTTGGTTCCATTGATCAACTGATGGGGCATTTTTGTAGACAACCGTGATTGATTTTGTGTCGATGTGGCTTTCCTTGACGTCAACTGGGTTTTCTGCAGCGTCATGATCTGTTTCTATCCCTTCTTCGGGACTTTCTTGTATATACCCAATTTGTCTCATGAATCTCGCCGGGGCATGCATTGTGTGTCCAAGGGGGTGAAACAAGGGCCCATCGTATTTATAGTTTAGGTCCCTTGGTTCAATCAAACCCTTCTCCCTATCCTCTCTGTAGGGGTCAAAGACTACATCACTTACCTTCATGTTGTCCAACCTATCTCGGACCGTTAGAAGCCAACCTTTCTTGCCCCTTTCTTGATCCCCAGTGAAGATATACTTGTGCCCTCTCACCATTCCCGGTTTCCACTTTTTGGTGTTGATTTTCCAATCCTCATGGCCTTCCATCAACTTTGGGAAGTGTTCATATATCCACACCTATCCAAAAGATCAATGACACGTATGAAAATATTGTCACGTTGATGGCATCAAAAATTTGACATTCAAAAGTGAAAAACAAAATGCATAATTACCTGCAGTAGAGATGTGTTGCCATTGAGTTGGGAAGTGAAGCTTCTTGATGCCTTTCTCAGCTCGGTGTTTAGGTGTGAGAAAATTGCGGTAGCCCACGAATACTCTGCAATCTTATCCAAAGGATGCAGTAGCTGCAAGAAGTTCGCATTCACCCTGTTCCCAGCAGAAGACGGAAATATACAAATGGATAAGACGTATAACAGATAAGCCGCTGCCGAAGCTTTGACTTCCTTCTCATCCAGAGGCCCCTTTTTAGCAAGGGTTCCTTCATACCTTGCCCTCAATTTCACAAGGTTGATCTCCCTAATCCTTTTTTTTGTTGTTGGACTCTTCATGAAGAAAAAGTCAATTTCCGCAGGAGTCCAATCAAACAAGTTCTTGCACAATTCATCAAGCTCGGTAAAATCGAGTCTTTTGGTGTCCCCATCGCTGGTTGACTTCCCGAAAATTGACAATTTCAGAATCTGTTGAGCGTCGTCGGGAATGATCGCCATCTCCCCGAATGTAAAGAGCATGGTGTCTCTTTCCGGATAATACCTCTCGCACATTGCCGAAACTGTCTCTACGTCATAGTTCACAACCGAATTCTCTACAGCACCATACAAACCAGAAGCTTTAATAATTTTTTTGACCCCCTCACATTCCTTTTCAAAATCCCACTTCCTCATATTCTTATAATTAGTTTGGCGTCTAAGAAGACGCCAGACGTTCTTATGATCCTGAAAGATGAAAACAAAAGGGTATATATTAAAATATAACCTAAGATATATTAACAATAAAACACAAAAGAAGTTGACATTAACATTACCAAGGTGGAGTAGATGGTACAAGCCCACGAATCCTTGTAACCAAAGAGAACTTGTCCACCATCCGCAGGTAACCCATAAGGTCCTCCCTCTAGCATGAGGTGTGGTGCGGGAAGGTGCGCAGCTCTCTCCCTCGGTTTCTTCTTCACCTTTCCCTTTCCCTCAACGACACCCTCATTTCCCACATTATCTTTAGGGTGTTCAACTTCTTCACCCTCTTTTTCTTCTTCATCTTCTTCACCCTCTTTGGTGACTTCATATTCTTCACCCTCTTTGGTGGCTTCATCTTCTTCACCCTCTTTGGTGGCTTCATCTTCTTCACCCTCTTTGGTGCCTTCATCCTCAACATCATTGCCATGTTCATTTTGGTCGGGTTCAACATCATCAACACCGTCATGATGGTTGCCACCGGGTTCGAGGATAGAAGAAGGAGAGGGACACGGCATTGAGGAAAAAGCTGCTACATCTTGTGTGGTAAGACCACGAAAATTTCCAGCTCCCAAATACTTTGTTCTGCGAGGATTTGATGGGGGAGTGTCAAGGGGGAGTTTGATATTCTTCATCTCTTTCAACCTAACAACATAAAAATTAAAAACATTTATTAACATCAAACTCGTCAAGGTTATACAGCATACTACGACGATTTAGAAATTTATGAAGCAAATCGTCAAGCTTTTGGGAAATACTTGACGATTCACAAGTGAAACAGAAATTCTCGTCAAGGTTTGATGCCCAGAAGCATGACGAGTTTTCCTAAAATTTGGACAGTGAGCATGTTTTGGGAGGAGCAAAATCGTCAAGGTATTCCAGCCTATCTTGACGACCTGAATTCAACTTATTCCACCAATTTTTCCCAAGGTTTGAATCGTCAAGAAAATAACACTAACTATGACGAGTGAAAACGAAATGCAAAACCATATCGTCAAGCTAATCCAAAAAGCTTTCCGATTTTTGGCAAAATTTGGACAGTGAGCATGTTTTGAGAGGACCAAACTCGTCATGCTTTTCGCACATTACTTGACGATTTCATGTGTACCCTTCTTCTCCAAAAATTCACCAGGCTCAAATCGTCAAGGAAACGATGAATACTATGACGAGAGTTTGCATGCTTAGAAAAAACACCTAAGTTGCAGAAGAATTCTCGTTAAGCTTTTTGAAATAAGCTTGACGAGTGTTCATATTTTTTTCCCTGAAACTGCAAACTCGTCAAGCTCGATGGCCCAAGCTTGACGAGTTTTCTACTGTGAGTGCGAAAAATTTGTGTCTTACTCCCTAAAATCCATCGAAACATAATAAAAGTTACGTAAGGGGTGATTCAAGTAACTTACCTTCTCAATCTTGCCATTTCTTCCTCGTTTTTATCCCGTTCTTCCGGTTCTTCTTCAACAATTTCTTTTTCGGTTGAGGTGGATTTTGAAATTGTTTTTTCAATCGATTTCCCCTTCAAACGAATGAGGAGTTTTGGTTTTTCTTTGGTCATCTTTGTAGCGTATTGAAGAATTGAATAGGCGATGAAAAAACTCGAATCGTCGATTACCACGATTAATTGAATTCGAAAAAAAATTTAGGTCGTCAAGGTTTTTGTTTTTGGAAGGGTGGGTTTTTGTTTGTTGTGAAGGATAAGTAGTAGAGGAGGGTATTAGAGGTTTTTGATTTTTGAATTTTAATTTTTGATTAAGATTAATTTGGTATTTAAAATTAAGTATCAGGGACATTTTAGTATTTGCACACAGTTTTAACACCCCTTATAAACTGGGGTGGGACATTTGAAGTAGTGCTCGCCCCTATTAAATTTGGGCTCGCCGCAAGGCAAAAAAAATGCCATGCCCCCCCTTCAAGAGAACAACCTGCACGTATCATGCATCCTCTTGTTTGTTCAAATCATGGTTTAAAATATTTTCTGAAATATTTTCTTTTTACTTCGAATTATAATATCCAAACATCCTATTTTAATCTCTAATTCCGGTTGTCAAACAAGTGATATGTGCTGCAGTAAATTTCCAAACTTTTGACTCAAGCACCGGAATCATACCGAGGGAGACAAAAAAAAAAAAAAAAAAATTGCCACCACCTAAATTTCCGAATTTGGACTCTTCCTCGCTTTACTAATTTATTATTTACTGTTACTCTAGCCACCCCACCATCATTGTCGAAAAAGCCGTCTCTTTTACTTTCTTCTTCTCTCCCCCAAACCAAACGACTCTCAAAACGACTCAGTCTCTTTTTTATTCTTTCTTTCTTTCCTTGATCGTTTGGGTTTCTCTCTTCTTCTCTCTGTTTAGTAACGGATTCTTTCACTTCTCTTCAGTTTCTTACACACTGTAGGGATCTGAAACAACCCTTTCTTCCACTACCTTCACTTTAAAAAGATTGGGTCATCATGAAGAGGAAGAAGTGAAAAAGTTTTAATTTTTTTTTTGGTTTTTTAAGAAGAGATGGGTAGTGGAAAAAGAAATAAGGAATTTTTAGCTAAAGAAGCAACAGAGTTTCTGAATCATGTAATGGTGGAAAGGTCTTTGTTTCCTTTCATGATTCCCATGGTTTTTGTTGCTTGGATTATTGAACGTTGGTTCTTTCCTTTCTCTAATTGGGTTTTGCTTGCTGTCTCTGTCTGGGCTACAATTCAGGTACACAACACTTTAAAAATTTCTTAAATTTCTTGAAATTTGGATTCTAATTTAGAAATTTTGGGTTTGCAAAATGCTGTGTGGATAGTGAATTAGTGATGATTTTAGTGCTAATTCCAATTCAGTTGCATTTTTTAGTTTTAACAAACAACAAGAATATGCCTGAAATTCTTGCTCTTGTAGTAAGTTTACTAGTACTTACAATTTGCTAGAACCTTATTACTAGTACTGTCCATGGTTTTTATTTGGGTAAAAAATGGTGACAAGCGATTGCGCAACGATTTTATGTGTTGATTCTTGTCGAAATGGCATATCTTTGATCTTACTTCATCTGATGTGACATGTATCCTTTTGTTTATTAGTATTGTAGGTATCAACGGAAGGTTCTTATAGATGATTTAAACAAAAGATGGAAGCAAGTCCTCTTGTATACATCGGTAATACTCTCTTTATTTCAATTACATTGTCTTATGTATGTGAAGATGGTCATAGTTGTTCTTGGGTTTCGTTACGATGGCCGATCAAAATGTTTTATTTTTGCAGCCCATTACACCACTAGAGCAGTGTGAGTGGTTGAACAAGTTGTTGATGGAGATTTGGTCTAGTTCTATTAACCCAAAGCTTGCGAATAAGTTTTCGTCAATTGTTGAGGTTAGTTTCCTGAACTTTGTTTCGGTATATTTCTTGTATTTTATCTTTATATCAAATTTGCAGTCTTATTGGTGGCTCTCCAATTTGTCTAAATGAGTATCCGTCATTTGGTGCAGAAACGCTTAAAACATCGAAAACCGAGATTCATTGTAAGTTTGCTTTTGTCAATGGTTTGTTTGTTCGTTTGTATATCTTTGAGTGCTGAAGGATAGTCAACAATTACATTCTTCCGGGGAAACTTTTCTCTGTAGGAAAAGATCGAATTGCAGGAGTTCTCACTAGGTTCAACCCCACCCAGTTTGGGGTTGCATGGGACACGGTGGTCAACTTCTAGTGATCAGGTTTGGTTTCTATTTACCTTCTGGACTTCTGTCTACTTTCTTCTGACATACATACAAGCAAATTGTTCACTTATGAGGTTTGGTATGGTGAACTTTTTGTATCTTAACAGCAAATCTTGCATATGGGCTTTGAGTGGGACTCGAACAGTGTAAATATTATGTTGCTGGCAAAGTTGGCGAAGCCGTTATCTGGGACTGCTCGAATTGTTATCAACAGCATTCACCTCAAAGGAGATGTATGTAAACGTTCTCCACAATTGAATTGTTATTCCTTCGCTGTTCTTTCTTAACTTCTGTAGTCATTATGACCAAGTAAGAAATATGTGTATAGGTTTTCAGATCTATGTACCAAATCTTTTGCTATAGTAATGCATTTTATGTTTGAAACAGTATTCATTTTCCACCTGTTTATAATCTTTTACAGCTTCGCATCATGCCCATTCTTGATGGACAAGCTTTTCTGTATTCATTTGAACCAACTCCTGAGGTGAGGATCGGTGTTGTCTTTGGAAAAGGAACCCAAACACTTCCAGCGACAGAACTGCCAGGTGTTAATTCTTGGTTGGTGCGTTTCCTTTCCACTTCTCAGTTTTATTTGGCGAAGCACCCTGAAAACTAATATACTTCCTAGTTAAATAAAACGCAAACATCCATAATGAGTGTTTTTGTTTCTCCTTTACTCAGGTCAAGCTGTTCACCGATACCCTAGTAAAGACTATGGTTGAACCTCGTCGACGATGCTACTCTTTGCCTCCAGTAAATCTTAATAAAAAGGCTGTTGGAGGCATATTTTCTGTGACTGTTGTTTCAGCAAGTACACAACTCCAAGATAAATTGAAAGGAAGCAATTCTGCAGGCTCAGAGAGTTCTGTAAGAAATGGTACTGCAGAAGGATATTCAGGCAGTGGAGTTGCACAAACATTTGTTGAAGTTGAACTCGAGGAGTTAACAAGGAGAACGAATGCCAGCCCAGGTCCAGCCCCTATATGGGACTCGTCCTTTAATATGGTTCTGCACGAAGATGCTGGAATTATTAAATTTAATCTCTATGAATGGGTTCCAAACAATTTGAAGCATAACTATATAACTAGTTGTGAAGTAAAGGTACTGCACGATACATGTTAAAAATTTGAGTCCATTCAAGGAAGTGATATCTCAAGATGAAATTGCATTCCGTGTATGTAGGGAATTCTCCCTGGTAGTTTGTGGAAACCGATTTTCATGAAAATTGAACTGTTATGAACAGGTGAGATATGTTGCAGACGACTCTACTACCTTCTGGGCAGTAGGACCTAGATCAAGTGTACTAGCCAAACGGGTTGAGTCTGCTGGCCAAGAAGTTGATATGGTTATTCCATTTGAGGGACCTAATTTAGGAGAGGTAAGACTTACTTATGTCTGTCACTTATTTAATTTGTATAGGATTTCTTTTCCTACAACATGTATTTTCCCCCCTTTTTTATGAGATTTTTCCAACTTATAGCAACCTCTTTCTCTTTCTTCAGCTGACAGTGAGGCTAGTGCTGAGAGAATGGCAGTTTTCAGATGGTTCGGTTAGCTCAAACAGCACTTCTATTGTTGGCTCCCAACGATCTATGAATCGCCCATCAGATTATCAGCCAAGAACAGGAAGGAAAATCAAGTTAACTGTCGTGGAAGGGAGAGATTTGGTTGTAAAGGATAAGGCTGGAAAGTCCAATTCATATGTGAAACTACAGTATGGGAAGGTTTGTCTATTCGGTTCGTTTTGATAGCATGTTCACGGAAAATGTGAATATGAATTCTATAATCTGCTTACTGGGCAAGATAACATTTATGCATGGTATCTGATACTGCTATAAACTTTATTCAGGGTCTTTACCGAACACGGACTGCAAATGTCTCGAAGCCTGTCTGGAGCGATAAGTTTGAATTCGATGAAATTGGAGGTGGTGAATATCTTAAGATAAAATGTTACTCCGAGGACACTTTTACTGATGACAACATTGGAAGTGCTCGAGTAAATTTGGAGGGATTAGTTGAAGGCTCTGTAAGAGACATTTGGGTGCCTCTTGAAAAAGTCAGTGCAGGAGAACTGAGGCTTCAAGTAGAAGCGGTGAAAGATGATAACTACGAACTATCTGGGGTACACATCTTGATTAACCATTGGCACACAACCATAGCGTACTTTACAATACTTTTGCTCATCATGTGCATTGTTCACGGATCTATCTTGACAATTCTGATTCAAATCTATGCAGAGTTCTCATGGAGGATCTGGGAATGGTTGGATTGAACTAGTTATCATTGAAGCGAAGGATCTTATTGCTGCTGATTTAAGGGGAACAAGTGATCCTTACGTGCGCGTGCAGTATGGAAACTTAAAGAAACGAACAAAGGTTTGAGATTCCTTGCACTTTTTTTTTCTTTTCCTGATGAATGTTTGTTTCAAGTGACGAACACAATGGCAGGATCTGATTTTTATGATGAGCAATACACTTATAGAATGAGAAATTTGGACAGCTTAGGAAATTCCATAGGATAGGGCATGTTTAGCATAGGGCAGGGAAACCTCACAACAACCTCTCACATGTGATCGGTGATACTTGAGATACTGTCTGTTACGTAGGATGACCTCAACTGTAAAAGATATCATTATTTCAAAAAAAATGTCAGTTGTGTGCTTGAGTAAATGTAGCTTCATGAAATTCATTTTTTATGCAGGTTACGTATAAGACTCTCACGCCTCATTGGAACCAAACACTCGAGTTTCCTGATGATGGAAGTCCTCTAGAGTTACATGTGAAGGATTATAATGCTCTGCTACCAACGTCCAGCATTGGAAGTTGTGTTGTAGAATATCAGTGGTTACCACCAAACGAGACGGCTGACAAGTGGATACCTCTCCAAGGGGTGAAAAAGGGAGAAATCCACGTACAAGTAACACGCAAGATTCCAGAGCTACAAAAAAGACCCAGTACAGATTCCAATAGATTGCATTTGAGCAAAGCCAATCAAATATCTGATCAGGTATAACGACGAATTCACAAATTTATCATTTGTGAAAATTTCCTGCATGCAGCCCTCTTAGAATTTGTCCCTTCTTTTTGTTTTAGTTCTATGCTTTATTAACTTATGAGTTTGATAATGAGGAACAGATGAGACAAGTCTTGAGAAGGCTTCGGAGGCTAGTCGACGACGCGGATGTGGAAGCCCTATCCCTTGCAGTTAGTGAAATGGAAAGCATTCAAGAGGTAGAGGAAGACTATATGGTGCAACTTGAGTCTGAGCAGTCATTGCTTATAAATAAGATTGGTGAGCTTGGTCAAGAAATGTATAAATCCTCACCTTGTCCAAGCAGGAAAAATTCCGGTAGTAGAAACTCGAATTAGTACTATTCTTCTCACGAACACAGAATTTTACTCGGTTTCCACGTAATGTAAATTTGCAAACAGGCATTAGTGTTTAGTGATAAAAAAAAAAGGTGAAAATGATATTTCCCCCCCAAAAAAAAAACATAACTGCATTGAAAGAGACTAAGACTATTGAGTGTGAATTTTTGAACTTAATAATCCCTGTCTAAATGTATGAATTTATCAGAATTCAAAGAGACTAGACTATGAGTATGAATCACTGGTCGAAAATTATCATCCTCGAATCCTTTCTTCTGAACTATCTTGTGAGTATTTGAATCCAAATAGCAAAGCAACATTCTGTTCTCCTGCCTAACTAGCAATTTTCCATTTTTGATCATCACAACTTCCACATCCAAACTATTTGGCCAACATGAGAAAAATTTCGGCCTAGAGTACTCGGGAAGGGTCACAATGTGTGTTTTATCCCAGCTATTTGTTGCGGCATTTAGAACCCATAGCACAACTTTAGAAGTAGATGACAAGAAAACACTTAAACCCAACCGCCCATCCATCTCTATTAGAAAAGTGATTCAGGGGCTTCGAAAAAAACTGAAGTCCTCGGATCACAGTTTCCCCGAAGTAATTTTGCTCTCCCCCTATGTATTTTTTTTTAATACCAAAACTACCCTTTTATGTTTAGTGTTTAATTAGTTACCACATAATTAACTAAATTACACTTGATTAAACTGATAATCAAAAAATAATTAAGTCATGGTGTTTTGACACCATTACCGCCGCCTCCACCGCCACTGTCACCGCCGCCTCCATCACCGCCGCCGCCGGCGGCTATAAGTTTTTTTTTTTTTTTTTTTTTTATCGTGGATGCAACCAACAATGGTGGACCGTGGAACAATGGAGCACCTAACGTAAGCATCTAAAACCAATCATTTGTATTGAAAACAAGGTAAGATTCACTCCATGAAAATCAAAAAACGAGTACCAGAAGTACTTACGGCTCGCATCTGAAGAACAACTAGCCGTAAGTTACTTTGCCATTAAAGCTTCAGATCCAAGACGTAAGTTAATATTAGTAGCCGTAACTTACTTACGGCTAATACCGATACTCTAGTTAGCAGCCGTAAGTGAAATGTAAATCAAAATTTTTATGTCGCAAGGTTACCAGCCGTAAGTACAAGTTAGCAGCCGTAACTAAACTTACGGCTGCTAAGTTGTACAAGTTAGCAGCCGTAACTAAGAGTGCATGACGTCGCGAAAAAACTGATGTGTATGTTTGGAGATGAAAAAGTTGGTTTATTACTAGTTTGCCTGCAATCTAATTAAGTACTATGTTTGTCAAATTGTCTTATCATTATGTGTTTACTTTACACTCCATTAAGCTGTACTAGCTGATCTCGTGTTTGATCGATGGATGTTTTATGTCATGATGTATTGGCAAGGGAACTCAAACTAGTCGAGTCACCTTATTCCTTGCTTTAAGTATGTAGTTGATTTAGTAGTAATTGCTAGCTAGTAACTAGGGTATGCCTTCCCGACAACCAAGTCCCCTTTAGACCATGCATGGATTCAGCCATTTGTCCCGTTCATTTTAACAACAAGATGTTCAATTCCCCGTTTTGAAGTTTTCAACCCCCCCTTTAAAGCAATGAACTACTGATATATATCGTTATATATAAACCATACTTCTACAATGACCAGCAATATGAACAACACCAGCCTTTTCAACCCCCCTACAAAATTAGTTACGGCTGCTAACATGTACTTACGGCTGGTAACCTTGCGACACAAATTTTTGATTTACATTGCACTTACGGCTGCTAACTAGAGTATCGGTATTAGCCGTAAGTAAGTTACGGCTACTAATATTAACTTACGTCTTGGATCTGAAGCTTTAATGGTAAACTTACGGCTAGCTGTTCTTCAGATGCGAGCCGTAAGTATCTCTGGTACTCGTTTTTTGATTTTCATGGAGTGAATCTTACCTAGTTTTAGCACCAAATCAATACCAAAGAGTGGGTTTAGATGGTTACCTTTGGTACTCCATTGTTCCATCATTGTTGGTTGCATCCATAATCAAAAAATCGAAAATGAAAATTTTGGGGGAGAAATTTTGATGTTTTGATTGTTAGGTTTTGATTTTTTTTGTGTGGGATATAAGTATTTATGTTTGTAATTAGGGTGGGGTAAATTTGGGTAAGAATTAGTATAAATTAGTATAAGGTTAACTTAGTCATTTCACGATTTTTTTACACCCCCTTATAATTCGGCTGGACATTTGAAGTAAATAGTGCAGGGGCTTCAAAAAATTTCAAAAAACTGAAGCCCCAGAATCACTTTTCCTCTATTAAGTGCATATGCGTATGATAAGTATCATCGCAAGAAACTCCACCATGTTGCATTGTGCTAAACTTATCTGTTCCAATTTCGAATGCCAAAATTGAATTTGCACAATTAACTTCAACTTCACTGTAAATCGCGTCAACCATCCAGTACAATGTCCCGTTTATGACCATGGGGTGTCTTTTTCTCACTGGCATATAAGAGCATCTGCCAACATTTCTCCGAAACTTAAATTCTCTCCGTGAGTTGGATCCAAAACTTAGTATGTCAAAGACATACCTGTCAATGTTTCCACCTCTAGTTGTCCAATATACAAGAAGCATCTCGTATCCCTTGCTGTGGGGATTGAAATAAAATCCACATACATGGAAGCGGAAACCTTCCATCGTAATGGTTACTTGTTCTTCTATTGTAGGATTCCATATAATGAAAATGGACCTGAATGAGATCTCGTTGTTCTTAAGTAATAGAAAACCGTCACAAGAATCATATAGCATGATCGGGTCATTTTTCAACATGTAGGGGAAATCAAGTTTCAGACTTGTTTTCTTAACTTTTTGAGCTTGCTCATCCATAAAATAAAACTTGAGCTCTTGGTCACTAGATTTTGTAAAAGATTGTGAAGCGATGATATAAGTCCTTTGACGAGCAAGGTGTGTGCGAATAAAGAAAGGAGTTGTGACCAAGATTTCCATGAGTTTTGACGCACATTGGCACCGGTAAACACATTCTGGTGGCAGTCTAATAAGTATGTCTGTGATGATATGGTGAGGGAGGTCAAGGAGAGATTTCTCAACTGTTAGCAAATCATAACTTGAGTTATTGATAGCTGCTTTACGTTTTTTAGACCTTGTCTCCATTCTGAAAATATATAACTAAGCTACGTAGCAAATCATTCATTCTACCAAAATCATGGAAACAAAATTTTCAAACACTAACCTGGTTCTTGAAGGATGATGCAATAAAATAGGCTATTTAGAGTTTCAATTGATAAAACCTCCTATGGTTTGGCTGCCTTATGTACGACAAAAGCAGACTTCTATTGTAACTTCTATAAACAGAAACTTTGTAGTAAAAAAAAAATTACCACCGTAGAAGCAAAATTGCCTCTTCTGAAGACGAAATCTAGGGAAAGTTTATTCTTTCCCCGGAGGCCACGAATTTATACTAGTAGTATTGCCCGGGTAGCTAGCTAAACTAACAAGTCTGCCCGGGTATGCAGACGACTCTACTACGTTATGGGCAGTAAGACCATGATCAAGGGGTACCAGCCAAACGGGTCGACTCTGTTGGTCAAGAGGGTGAACCAAATGTAAGAAGAACATAGAGCTCATTTTTGATTCAACGGTTAAAACGACAATTGGTAGATGATGGTTGTATACATATCGGAATGCGCTCACTTTTGGTATGAACATAGAGCTCTATAAAAAGAACGTGCTCCCAAAAAATTAGCTTCAAATTCGTAGCCATTTAGGAATAATCAAAAATATTGTGATGCCATGTCAAGATAGTGTCATTTTAACTATGTCACAGGATCCTTCCTCGTGTAAGAATATATTGAAGAGCCTACCTACAGGCTACAAGTGGTAAGAATATATTGAAGAGCCTACCTACAAGTGGTAAGCAAGAGAAGGCTCGAAAGAGCAGTAGATCCCAACACAAAGGACATAACAATACCTCAAAAAGAACAACCCAACAACCTAAAGAAACAATCAAGAAGGTGAATATCTTAAGACATAAAATGTTACTTCGTGGACACATTTACTGATGACAACATTTGGAAGGATTGGGTGAAGGCTCTGTTAGAGATCTGGGCACTTCCAATAAGAATTTCATGACCACAATGTTCTTCATTCGTCATTGAAAAACAATTTTATTGCGCTTATTCCTAAGAAGGTGGGTGTAGAAGAAGTAAAAGACTTTCGGCCAATTAGTCTTATTGGAAGTGTGTACAAAATTATCTCAAAGGTATTAGCGGAACGGTTGAAGGTACACCTCCCTACTCTAATCTCAACATCTCAATCTAGTTTCATAAAAGGTAGACAAATTCTTGATGGAGTTTTGATAGCAAACGAATGTGTGGATTCTAGACTTCGTAAAAAAATACCGGGATTGGTTTGCAAGCTTGATTTTGAAAAAGCGTTTGATAATGTGAATTGGAATTTTTTAAATGAAGTCTTATTCAAAATGGGGTTTGGTGGTGTTTGGAGAGCTTGGATTAGAAATTGTTTAACATATTCAAAGTTCTCGGTTCTTGTTAATGGGTCTTCACATGGATACTTTGGTAGTGACAAGGGACTTCGTCAAGGTGATCCACTTTCCCCTTTTCTCTTTACTATCGTTGGTGAAGTCCTAAGTTGTATGTTGAGCAAAGCACAAGAACTTGATCAAATCTCGGGTTTTTCGGTGAAGGAGGGGGTAACAAAAATAAATCATTTGCAATTTGCCGATGATACTATCATTTTCCTTGATGCGGAGAGAGAACAAGTTGATGCCCTTCGTTACCTTCTTCTTTGTTTCGAGCTAACTTCAGGTTTGAAGATAAATTTCTCTAAAAGTAGCTTATTTGGTGTTGCTTTTGAAGAGGGAATTGAAGATTTTGCTAACATGTTAGGTTGCAAGTTTGCTAGTTTTCCTTCCATCTATCTTGGACTTCCTTTGGGAGACAAGGTAGGAGGTTCTCTAAAATGGGAAAAAACACTTGAAACTTGTGCGAAAAGGATTGCATCTTGGAGCGGAAAAACATTATCAAGAGGAGGCAAGTTAACTCTCATCAAAAGTGTGTTGGCTAGCTTACCAATTTATTATCTCTCCATTTTTCTTGCTCCATGCTCCATAACTAAGAAAATTGATAAAGTTGTGAGAAACTTCTTATGGGATGATGATCTTAACAAGAAAAGAATTCACAATGTTTGTTGGAAAATTGTTGTAAAGCCAAAGGAAAAAGGTGGTCTTGGTATTCGTAGAACTAAACAAGTGAACTCGGCTTTGCTAAAAAAATGGTGGTGGCGTTTTGGTATAGAGAAAGATGCTTTGTGGAGGAAAATTATAGTTGAGAAATTCGGCGAAACAAATACCGGTTGGGAAACTCTCCAACCTAAAGGATCAAAAGGGGGTAGCTTGTGGTTCAATATCTATAAAGAACTTGAAGACTTCAACAAAAATATTAGATTCAAAATTGGTGCGGGCAAGGAAATTAGATTTTGGGAAGATTCTTGGCTTGGTGAAGGAAAACTTTGTGATATGTTCCCTTTGGCTTATGAAGCTTCAAGGACCAAGGAGTTTGTGGTGGCTAGAATGTATGAAGTTGGGGAAGGTGGTATAAGGTGGCGGTTTATGTCTAGACAAAGATACTCTCGAACCATCTCAAGTGAAGTATCAACTATATCAAACCTTCTTTCATCCATCTCCATTCAAGAAGGTGTTTTAGATACCCGAATTTGGATTGGAAATGTCCATGGTAAATATACGGTTAAAGATGGTATTAGGAATGTAGAAGATCAAAATGAATCAAATTTCCCAACCGATGTTGTTTGGAGTCGCGAGTATCCTTGCAAAATCAACTTTTTTCTATGGCTTCTCTCTCATGATAAGATATTGACGGCGGATAAACTAATAAGAAGAGGTATGGAAGTATCAACTTTGTGCTACTTTTGTGAAGAAAATGATGAAACTAGCTCGCATTTGTTTTATGAATGTTGGAGGACCCGAAGGATTTGGGATTATTTTATTGAAGGAAGTCGTTCTCGTTGGATTTATGATTCAAACGTCACAACTAATGTGAAGTCTTGGAAGATTAATTGGGGAGATGAAAGACTTAATCAAATTTGGAACAACATCCCGGTTGCAATATGGTGGTGCATTTGGAGAGAAAGAAATGCAAGAATTTTTGAAAACAAAAGGAAAAATTTATTAAGCCTCATTAGAAACGTTAAATTACAAGCGTTTTTTTGGGCCGAATCTAATACGAAGATGAGGGGGTTGACGGCGAATATGGTGATAATATCATGGGATTCTTTATTCCGGTTTTCGTGAGGTTGTTATCTCTTGTGTTGGGTTGCCAAATTTTTTTTCGGCCCCTTTTTCTTTTTTTGCTTTCGGTTGTATTCATTGGGTTGAGGTACCCCTCTTAAGTACCTCATTTTCAATGAATTTCCTCTTTGACCGATCAAAAAAAAAAAAAAAAAGATCTGGGTACCTTTTGAAAAACCTGGTTATTTTAAGACCGAGAATACTTTCAATAGGGGTGAACACTAAAGGCCAAAATAGTGTTAGAAGAAGTAATCTCAAAAACCCCATATCCACCATAATTAGGATTAGAGATTGTAATTGGGATTAGCTAACTAGATCATTAATTATCAAAAATATTAGATTATTAATTAGCAAATCATCCTAAGATTAGATAGTTAGCCATTATCACCACCAC
>JAJJMA010115610.1:0-20195 GCA_023529015.1 Papaver nudicaule | reverse complement strand
AGTATGAGCACTCAACAAGAACCCTAATCTCAGCACTGGGCTATGGAAAGCAAGTAGGATACTTTTCTTCTCTCTAGACCAAACCAAGAAATGTCCAACCCCTTTCTCATGGGTTTCTCTCGCTATTTATAGAGGTTTACAAAGTGGAAAACAGCTAATACAAACAAACAACTTTCTGACACTAACTTGTCTCTACTTGCCGACACAGCATGTCGCCGAGGTAGTATTTATCCTACTTAGTCTTGGCGGCCAAGTCTTCTTAAGGATAAGGATTGCTGACGAGGTTCCCACTGAGTCAACAAGTCAACTCTGACAATCTATCCGTTCTGACGAGTAATAAATGCTCAACTACTTCTTATCTACCTCCGATGTGGCGCCCTTACTTTCGCTGATGTCACTTCGCTTATCAGCTTTTCTGTGTGACTCGCTGGTACGCCTGAGTGCTTCGCCCAAAGCTTCTGCCAATGATTCCATACTTCTCATGAGTGACCTTTTTAGTACACCTTCGCCCTTAGGATGCTATTATTAGGCAAAGACATTTTGTACCCTTACAAATAACTCTGTGATCAGAGTCATAATAAGGTAAGTGTAATACCTGAGCATTTGGGAACCTATTGCACCACCGAGGGTTAACAACAACTATATCAAACCAGTTCTTTTATTGTTCCAGGTCCACTTAGGGCCATGGGCACCCAGATCAATAAGTCCACAGTGGTTCAAAACATCCCCGAGGTCTTCCATCTTTTTAGCAGTTGGTCTCTTCCCCCTGATTTCTCAGTCTCAGTATTAAGGTCCCCCATTAGTATCTAATATGCATCCTTGATATCAGCTATGCCATACATATCTTCCCAAATCCTTTTCCTGTTGATCTTATTTGTACTAGCATAAATGGAGGATAAAATCCAAGGCTTCTGAAATTTAGCGTGACCACCGCATGCACAGACCATCTTGATTGAGAAATGGCTTGGATCTCTACCTCATCATCATTCCATAACAAGCACATACCCCCAGAAAAACCACAAGGATCAACTATAATAGAATTAGTGAATCCTAGTTTCTTAATGAGGCTAGTAGCATGTTCACTAATGGTTCTTGTCTCTAAGAGAGCAACAATACTAGGTTTATGTTTCTTGATGAGCTGTGTCATAACCCTAACAAAGGATGGTCTAGCCATACCCCTACAATTCCAAGTGAGTATCTTCATATCAAAATCAGAGATAAAAGAGTAAGGGCAAGAACCATACAAAGGATTATTGGCCTTGTATGCTTGTTCCAGCTGTACTATCTCCTGATTCACTCCCACCAATGGGCACATCCTTGTCTTAAATACCCTGTTGACTCCCCTTTCCAGATCCAATCTTGAAGTGAACTGCATCTCGAACTTCCACTGTCCTTTTGAGTTTCTTATGATTGGTGGAGTCTCCACCAGAGGGGGGGGGGGGGAATATTGCTTCTAGCATTGTTGCCTCTTGCCACATCTTTGACACGCATTCAACTCTTTCATCCCTTACTTTAGAAACTCGACTGGATCCAAATGGTTCCAATTTGAAATCCTTATTGGCCTCAATGTGTGCCAAAACTCCACCTATGTTCACTTGTTCCGGTGCATGAACTAATTGGGGTAGTATAGTTAGCAACTGCCTTTGTAGTTGATTCACCTCTTCCATCAAATGGAACATGTGGTCCATTATTGTCTCTTGTTCCATGACTAACTCTATCAGACTGTTTTGCATGTGCTTTCCTTTATAAACACCATTCCTATCATTATTAGTGGCACCTTTCACTCCCTTAGAGCCCCTAATTTCAGCTCCACTAATATTCTGCATGGGAGTTACAAAATTAACTTCACCATCATTTCCCCAATAATCCTCAATCACCTCCTCATTTTCCAAAACTGAAAAGGCATTATTTGAATTTCTTTTTAAAATTCTGTAACTGTCATTTTGTGCATTAACACCACCACTTTCCTTATTGAAACCATTGGACTTATTGACCATTGTGGACTTTTGACCCTTCACACTCTGATTTGGCAAACTTGAAGACTTGTTATGTGGCTCATTCAGTTCATTAGCTAAACTAAGCTTAGGGTTAGGATTACCTCTATTTCTATTCTTACCAACCACATGCCAATATTCTCCAGCATCTTCACCTTTGGCATTATCCTGCACACTCAAATTACCAGCAGATTTTTGGCCTTGACCAGCTTTAGCTCCAACCACCATAGCATTACTCCTTCTTTTTCTCAAAGCCTGCAACATTATCACTATTCTGGACAGAGCTATTAGTAGAATTAGTAGAAGAAGTACAATGTAACAAAGGACAATTTTCCTTTTTATGATTAATTTTACCACAATGAAAACAAATGAGGCTCACCCCTTCATACTCCATTCTTTGCATACAACCTCCTATTTTTATGGCTGGTTTTAAGGTTACAGAAGTGTCAATCTGTATGCAAATTCTTGCAAATTTTCCCCTTAAAACTAGTTCAGTAGTTTTATCAATTTTGATGAGTTTTCCTAAATTTCCAGCCACTAATGATAAAACCTCCTCATCATAATATTCGAGAGGCAATTCTGGTAGTCTAGCCCATACAACAGTTCTATTGATTGAAGAAACAGAAGGTCTAAAATTTGTAGACCATCTCGTCATAGCCAAATGATGTCCATTAATGAACCATGGCCCTTCCAGAAGAGCATGCTTAAAGTCTTCTGGGTTCTCAAATTTAAATAAGAAAAAATCATGACCTAAATCAAGAATTTCCAACTTACCTAATGGATTCCATAGCTCACGAGTTTTTATTGAGATATACTTGAAGCCAACAGTTTACCTACAACCTTACCAATCAAACAATGTTTCCAAGCTTGGAAAATCTGTCTCTTGGTTTGATTGCTCAAATTAATAACTAGTATGCCGTCTTCTTCCTCCCCTCCCACAATTTCAGACGTGCAATTCTCTTGACTTTGATTCATCAATTCTTCCTCTATACCACTGATACCCCATTCTTTGAATTGCTCCCCCTAATTCTTTGATTTGTTGGCCGCCACCTCCTTGTAAGATTTGAAAGAATTCCGATTAGAATCCATTCCCACGGACTCGGTAGACAACTCAGTTATCCTTTTCTCTTCTTTGTTATTTTCCATATCATGACCAATTTCAATATCTTCTTCGCCAATATCATTCAGATTAGACCCCCGAATCCCTCCCGAATTTATTTCGTTATTATGATTTCCATTGCTATCTTGATTCTTGCAGTTCGAGAATATACCTAAAAACCTAAAAAAAAAAAACTTCAGAAAATCGTCGAGTCAGTCGCCCGATTCACGCTCCGAACGAGCAGTCTCCTTCATAATTTTGTCCTTGTTATTCACTATTCACCCCTCCCACCACTTAGAATTGGTCGCCAAGAAGTTTGGCAATTCCTGGAAAGCTTGTCCGTACACAAAACCATCAGAAGCTTGTAAGTTCTTATTGCCACTTCCTCTATGTCACCTGTTATAACGCACTACCTAGTATACATAAATTGATATCCTCTTGAATTAAATCAGTGTTTATATGATTATGTTTAAGGTTAATGGTGGACTAAAGGGTGAAAGCAAACAAGGTTCGTAAGAAGCTTGTATTTGCTAGAGATACGAAGGGAGGCTTAAGTTTCGTAAGAAGCTTAATGATAGTTGATTGAATAATCAAGGTTTATAAAAGTTGAATAATAATAAGATGTATCTTCTCATCAAGAGAACTGGCCTATATATAAGCTTACATAACCGACTAAAGAATAAAGAAAGGAAACCATCCTAAACTAGGAAAGTAAAAGAGTCTTGTTAAACAAGGAATACTCGTAAAAGCAGAATAAAATACGTAATGCATAAATAAGGAATGCAGTACTAAAGATGTAATACATCAGTCCCCCCCTTCTTGAAAGAAACTCGCCCTCGAGTTATCCAGTAAATAGAACTTCATTTTCTCCATGGAACTAAAAACCCTCTTGCACGTTGAAGATATTGGAGATGTTCCAATCTGGTGGCAGATCAATGACATAAGCATTATCACTGATTCTCTTCAGAACTTTGAATGGTCCATACTTTTCATCTTTGTTTTGTTGTAAGTTCCAGTAGGAAAACGTTCCTTTCATAGATGAATCAACACTAATTCTCCTTCTTGGAAAGTCTTCAATCTTCTATGTTTATCTGCAGCCTCCTTGTAGCGTTTGAAACTTCAAGCTTTGTCTTCACTTCTTGATGTATTTGTGAAGCTTTGTCAACCAAGTTGTCTGCTTTTAAGCTAGACGGCTGTAGTTTGGGAAGTACTACCAAGTCCAAAATATGATTAGGAACTTTAGAATACACAATCTCAAAAGGTGTCTTACCTGTAGACCCATTGAATGATGTGTTAAAAGCAAATTCCATGTGTGGGAGGAGATTATCCCATTGTTTTTCCTTTCCTTCTATAAGCTTAGCTCTAATCAGATTCCCTAAGGAACGATTGACAAATCATGCATTTTTGGACGTATTTCAGAACATCTCTTTTCAAAGAAGGCCAAAAGTAACATTCCTCAACCAAAGCTATGGTTTTATCACGTCCAAAATGTCCTCCAAGTCCACTACCATGCAGTTCTTGAATAAGATGTAGACGTAACGAACATTGTGGTATGCATAACTGTAGATGGTGAAAAATGAGAGAGGGACAAAATTGTAAAACCACTCTCTAACCATGCCTAACCTAGAGGCAATTGCCTATTCAGGCACATCTCTATAGCTCGGAATGCAACCCATTCTACGAGTTGAATAAACTCTCTATGAGTTCTCTCTTATAACCCCTGGTGGAGAGGATGATATCATAGTGCAGTACTGATAATCTCACCAGCACATTAAACCCATTAATCTGCTTCATGTCGACATCGCCTCGAATTCCTCGGCATCAGAACCAGATCACTATATGGTACATGGTGAAGAGTTAACAGAGACGCATCCTCATGGATTTCCTCTTTATACGACTCAACATTCGAGTCTTAATGAAAACCTCAGGAATATCGAAGTTCTAGGCCTGTCCAGAGCTCCCTGAGAAGCACACAACAGCCTAAACAGGCTTAAGCAGACCTCATCCCAAACTCAGGATGGTCTAGCATACCATGGATAAACACGACATGACTTCAAGTATGTTGTAGCGTAAGCACGCACACCATAACCAAGGCATAGCCATCACGTACCAGCTGCAACAAAGTTGACCTTGTTCAGATGCCTAAGTCATAACGCCATATACCATGGCACCACGAACCATGAGCCACCATGGGTTCACGAGAAACTAGCCTCGGCCAAAGGCCAAGGCCGTGGCGCCATGAATCATGGCGCCACAACAAGACGAGTTGGCCTTGGCCAAAGGCCAAGGCCGTGGCGCCATAATAACAGGGTTAGCGCTAAACAAGCGCTTTGGAAGTTGGCCTTGGCCAAAGGCCAAGGCCGTAGCCCCTTGGGCTATGGCGCCACAAGTCAATGGTGCTATGAATTCCTGGCCTTGGCCAACAGCCAAGGCCACTCCTATACACCTACTACCCGTGTCTTGAAGACACCACACTCATGTTGGTCATGACATCCTAGTCATACGACTCTACTCAGACTCAACTCAACTCAACTACGCAATATCTGCGTATCACTCGAGACATCAAAACATCACACGGGGGGATAACTTTAGGGGTATTGGTCTGGCGGTCTACGGCAGTTGAAAGAAACTGATAGGGATAGTGGACAGTTACGAGAAAGTGGCGCCGAGTGGACATGATCTACACGATCCTAGCAGTTACCGAAAACAACTCATGTCATCCACTCCCCCACTCTTCCACGACTTCCACCTTCTCTATCGAGAGATCAGGGTGAGTTCAAAACTATAAATAGAGGCCTCCTCTATCTTCCAAGGAATAACATCTTTCCAAAAACAACCAGATATTCAGAACACCTGAATAAACCAGAGCCTCAGAAGTAAACACCTGAGCAACCCAACACCCTTCTAGCCTTGAAGATTTCCAGTCACCTTCACGACGGAAATCTTGAACTCTTACACCCAAAACACATCCTCAACCTTATCTCAAGTTTCTTCGTTGTTTCCCTCCCTAGATCAACCTCTATCCTCTCTGTGACCGAAGCAAGACGTGAACGGCCATTGACTTGGTTTAGGCTCGTCTTGTTTGACTTTGATCTCGAACACTACGAAAGTACCCAGAGACGGTGCATTGTTTTTCCAGGTAAAAACAGTTGGCGACCACAGTGGGAGATCATTCTCTCGGTCCCAAAAGGTTTTCTATGGGGAAACGTCTACCCTGGGGGATGATGGTGCAAGAATCTCGTCTCAGTACAACAATCCACATCTAGAGCTTCACCACTTACGACAAATCAGCAAAGGAGGAAGTTACCCTTCTCATTGAAAAACTATGTGAAACCCTCCATTTTTCGAAAGGACAGCGTATAGACACGTTCGAGGCCCTTAACCGCATTGCTTTCGAAGCCAACCTCACTCCAACCTTACCCATGATTTCCGAAATGTCCATAATGGCTGATACACAGACGCAAGACATCACTTTCACCGACAAGGATATGCTGGCTGAAGAAGGACACAACCGTGCCCTCTATGTGACCGCTCACGCTAGTCGACACCGGAGGGCAGCCAATGTAATCTCCCTCAAAACCCTGAGAATCGCGAGGATTCCTAAACAACAAATAGTTTACCATCCCATCATAATGAAGGACTTCGAGGGGAACAAGACAAGTACATATGGACACATCAACTTGGAATTGAAGGTGGGACCCATCCACACGAAGGCTAAGTTCCACGTAATTGAAAAGGAACCAGAGTACCATATGATACTAGGAAGGCCCTGGCTACACGAGAACAAAGTCGTCGCTTCTACTTACCACCAGTGCTTGAAAGCAGTCCTAAACAAAGGTATCGTCCATGTGACTGCATCCCCCTCCCCATACTCATCGATATACGACGCTGAGTTCGTAGATCCGAATTACGAAGTATCTCAACGCCAAGACAAAGTCTACAGTATACCACTCCCGAACTGGACATCCCTGGAGAGAGGCGACCAGCAACAACAGTCAGGCGGGGACTCGAAGCAAGGAGAAAGAGGGAGTAAGACAGTAACACACAAAAGGGCAGGAAGCTTCGTGACGACCCAGGACGCTAAAGGGATAGTGGTTTACCTCCGACGCCAGTTCTAGCAATTAGCAGGGGAGACTAGTCATAGCTCTCCCCGCCCTGGAGAATGCAACTACAACGAGCAGCAAGTCGAGGACGAAATCCAGGAAGCGCCCCCACAGCTACAAGATGGGACGGACTCCACCTCAGACGCACTCGAAACAATAAATATCGGAACAGATGAGTCACCCAGGCCCATCTTCATCAGTTTAACCTTGTCACCTGAGGAGCGCACCAAGTTTGTGGGCTTGCTAAAAGAATACCAGGACACGTTTGCCTGGACGTACGAGGAGATGCCAGGACTCGACGAAAAACTGGTAACGCACCACTTGTCCATAATCCCAGGTTCTAGACCAGTCAAGCAACAACCAAGGAATTTCAGACACGACGTGGAAGAACAGATAAAAGCCGAGATACAAAAGCTGCTAATAACGGGGTTCATCAAACCAATCCAACACACCACTTGGCTGGAAAACGTGGTACCCGTTAAGAAAAAGAACGGCCAAATACGTTGATGCGTCGACTTCAGGGACCTGAATAAGTGCTACCCAAAAGATTGACTTCCCGCTCCTGAATATTGACATGCTTGTGGATGCCACCAGTGGAACCGCCATGTTCTCCTTCATGGACGGATACAGCGGGTATAATCAAATAAAGATGTATGAGCATGACGCCCCTTGGGAACTTCTACTACACAGTTATGCCCTTCGGTCTAAAGAACGCGGGAGCTACCTACCAGCGAGCGATGACAGCCATCTTCCACGACATGATGCACAAGGAGGTCGAGGACTACGTAGATGATATGGTCGTGAAATCCAAGACCAGGGCATCACACATAGAGGTCTTACGACGCGTATTCGAGAGATGTCGGGAGTACAAGCTAAAGATGAACCCTTTGAAGTGCGCTTTTGGAGTTTCTTCAGGGAAGTTCCTTAGGTTCCAAGTAACAAAAGAAGGGATTGAAGTCAACCTCATCCATACCCCATGCCTGCCACTGTAATCAATCAGTAGCCCCTGGCCGTTTTACAGCTGGGGACTCGACCTCATTGGGAAGATCAACCCGCCTTCCTCGAAGAACCAAGAGTATATCATCACCGCAACAGAGTACTTCGGAAAATGGGTAGAACCAATACCCTTGAAGAGCACAATCGGTGTCACAATCGCGGCATTCATCAAGGAGCACATCATCTGCAGGTTCGAGATCCCTAAACACATTATCACAGACAATGGGACACCGTTTGTTAACAAGGATGTGGCGAGCTTACTCCAAAGGTACGAGATCCAACACATCTGCTCCACACCTTACTACCCCCAAGGGAAAGGACAGGCAGAGAGTACCAACAAGACGTTGATTCAGATCATTATCAGAACTGTACACGACAACCCGAGGTCATGGCACGAACAGTTACCTATGGCGTTATGGGCCTACAAGATCTCTCCACGAAGCTCCACCGGGACGTCGCCCTACTCACTAGTCTATGGCACCGACGCCATACTACCAGCAGAGATAAAAATACCGTCCGCCCATGTCGCAGAAGCAAGTGGTATCCATTGGAATGAAGCTGAGGTAGCCGATTCAAGGATAGCAGAGCTAGACTCCCTGGACTCAAGGCGGACCAAAGCAGAAAGACACATAGAAATGTATCGGAAAAGACTCCCTCGAGCATACAACAAAGATGTAAAACCAAGAACCTTTCGAGTGGGAGACTTGGTTCTGAAGACGGCAAAATACATCCAACGAGATGCCACAACACAAATATTCGCTCCAAGTTGGGAAGGTCCCTATACTATCTCGAAGGCATCCGCGAATGGATACTACAAGATAGTCACCGTGGACGGAAAAACAGAGGGGACTGTCATCAATGGCAAGTGGCTGAAGGCGTACTATGCCTGAAAGAGAGGTCATTGGAAGAGGGCCAACAAAGAAGGCTGGGAAGCCATGACGCCACAACCTGTGGCGTCCCGAAAAAAAAAAAAAAAAAACGACGTCGTGGGCATGGCGCCCCAACCCATGGCGCCCCAACAAGAGGGAAGCAGGGACGAAGCCGCAAACCCGAGTCTCCCACGGACAGAGGAGAGGCAAGTCCTACAAGGTCACGTGGATGGACACAGGATCAACATCGCACCCCGCCAAGACTTGGCAAAGCCTTCCATCACGGCGGCAACGAAAGGAGACAGAGCGTGACCCTACTCAGCCAAAGAGCTACTCATGCGCGACCTCACAACAAAGGAAGTCGAGATCATATGCGAAGGAGGATTATCGGAGCAAACTCAAAGACGCGGGACACGTGGGGACTTAGGTCAGGAAAGAGAAAATTCATGCTTTCAGATAAAACGCTCCACTATTTCTTTATTTAAAAAAAAAAAAGGTCTCAGTACATTTTGTCCATAAACATCAGAGCTCTGAACAAGAACACTATTTCAAATCTAAAAGCCTTTCCCCCTGTTAAGACTCTAAAACCAGACTTTCAAAACAAACAATCCAACAAGGAGTAGTCTCGCTTATAAAGCATCTCCACCCTCTGGCGAAAAATATCATTCTTCTTCCTCAGACTCTCAATCACCTCATTGACCTTGTTAGACTCTTCGACCAGAGCTTGTTCCTTGGCCCGAACCATGAGCCACCATGGGTTCACGAGAAACTAGCCTTGGCCAAAGGCCAAGGCCGTGGCGCCATGATAACAGGGTTAGCGCTAAACAAGCGCTTTGGAAGTTGGCCTTGGCCTTTGGCCAAGGCCGTAGCCTCTTGGGCTATGGCGCCACAAGTCAATGGTGCTATGAATTCCTGGCCTTGGCCAATAGCCAAGGCCACTCCTATACACCTACTACCCGTGTCTTGAAAACACCACACTCATGTTGGTTATGACATCCTAGTCATACGACTCTACTCAGACTCAACTCAACTCAACTACGCAATATCTGCGTATCACTCGAGACATCAAAACATCACACGGGGGGATAACTTTAGGGGTATTGGTCTGGCGGTCTACGACAGTTGAAAGAAACTGATAGGGATAGTGGACAGTTACGAGAAAGTGGCGCCGAGTGGACATGATATACACGATCCTAACAGTTACCGAAAACAACTCATGTCATCCACTCCCCCACTCTTCCACGACTTCCACATTCTCTATCGAGAGATCAGGGTGAGTTCAAAACTATAAATAGAGGCCTCCTCTATCTTCCAAGGAAGAACATCTTTCCAGAAACAACCAGATATTCAGAACACCTGAATAAACCAGAGCCTCATAAGTAAACACACCTGAGCAACCCAACACCCTTCTAGCCTTGGATATTTCCAGTCACCTTCACGACGGAAATCTTGAACTCTTACACCCAAAACACATCCTCAACCTGATCTCAAGTTTTTTCGTTGTTTCCCTCCCTAGATCAACCTCTATCCTCTCTGTGACCGAAGCAAGATGTGAACGGCCATTGACTTGGTTTAGGCTCGTCTTGTTCGAATTTGATCTCGAACACTACGAAAGTACCCAGAGACGGTGCATTGTTTTTCCAGGTAAAAACAATAACCTATTCCTTTTGAAAAGAAAACCATCTTGAATGAGATAGTCATCCACACCGCCTGTAGAAGAACCACACTTCTCCCAAAGTGACTAGAAATCTGGATCATTACTGTAAATATCCTTCAAGAAATCAAAAGCTACACTTTCATGTCTAAGAGTGACTAAAAGATGAGCTCGTCTACTCAAAGCGTCAGCTACTTGATTTAGTTTGCCACTTTTGTGCCGAATAGAGAATGTGTACTGATTGATAGTAGATAACACCTATCATGCATTCTGTTAACTTTAGCTGAAGTTTGCAGAAACTTAAGAGCTTGATGATCAGTGTTGACAATAAACTCACTGTGAATAAGATAAGGTTGTTACTGTTTCAATGCTTGAACAAGTGTTATCAACTCTAGCTTATAAGTTGACCACTTCTTCCTTGTATCTGAATTCTTTTCACTGTAAAAAGCAACTGGATGATCTTCTTGAGATAAAACTGCACCTATGCCAACAATAGAAGCATCACAATGGATTTCAAATGGTTTCTCAAAGTTCGGCATAGCGAGAACAGGGGCACTACACAACTTCTCCTTGAGTAAATTAAAACTTTTGTCCGCTTCTTCAGTCCATTCGAAATTTTCCTTCTTCAAACAATCTGTTAAACCAGCAACAATGGAGCTAAAATCCTTCACAAACCTTCTATTGAAAGAAGCTAAGCCATGAAAACTGCGTACATCACGTATTGAAGTAGGAGTAGGACAATCAACAATTGCCTTGATCTTAGAATCATCCACACAAAAACCGTTACTGGATACAATATAACCCAAGAATGTAACTTTGTTGGTAAGGAATGTGCAATTTTTCAAGTTTACATACAACACATTCTCTTGTAATACCTTAAACACTTGAGATAAATGTTCAAGATGTTCTTCTTCATTGCGACTATAAATAAGAATGTCGTCAAAGTAAACTATAACAAATTTCTCAAGAAAAGGCTGCAAAACTTGATTCATTAGATGCATAAACGTGCTAGGAGCATTAGATAACCCAAATGGCATTACAAGCCACTCATATAATCCTTCACGAGTTTTGAATGCAGTCTTCCATTCATCACCTTCACGGATACGTATTTGATGATAACCACTTCGTAAATCAAGTTTAGTAAACATTTTAGAACCAACAAGCATGTCTATCATGTCATCGATCCTAGGTATATGAAACCTATAAGGTATTGTCACTCTATTCAGAGCTCGACAATCAATGCACATACGATAACGACTATTTTTTTTGCCAACTAGAAAAGCTGGGCTAGCACAAGAACTCTTACTAAGTCTAATCATTCCTTTTTGCAAAAAATCATCAACTTGTCCCTGTAATATCTCATGCTCTTTCGGACTTAATCTATAATGAGCTTGGTTAGGAAGAGTGAAAAAGGAGGGGTACCGAAATACAACCAACTTTTCGTTTTGGCTCGTGAGTCTTCTGGTTTAAGTTTGGACGATCTCAAAAATCAATATCCAAACTCTAATAACTGGAGTTGTGATCTTGGGGATCAACTCTACAAAGTTGGGACTTTGGAGTTAAACTCTACAGTTATTGGATAACGTACTACTTGGTGCTTTGATTATATAATCAGAGATATAATGCGGAAAGTAAAAGCACACAAGACACCAGAGATTTTTTTAACGAGGAAACTGCCTTGCAGAAAAACCTCGGGACCTCGTCCAGATTGAACACCGCCCAATACAAACTGACTACAAACACTAGCCTACTATAAGACTTCGGTCTGGGATGTAGCAGAGACCAACTCAAGCCCTCCAAGCGAATTGGCTACTGTCGCACTCCTTACGTCTCTAGATCCCCCACAGATCGTCACGCACTTGATTCCGCCAGCTGACGTCCTTTACAGGCCTAGGAGTTGCTTTGAACGATTCTGGTTTGCGAACCGGTTCTGGTTTGCTTTGATCGTCACGCACTTGATTCTGGTTTGCGAACCGGTTCGTGAACCGTCCGCCTGTCAGATTTCGTCACATCTGGATTCCGCTGGAAGTTCTGGGCTTACCAGGACTTAGACGTGTGTACGTCCTCAGCTGTAATCCATGGACTCTTTGCTCAAGAGTACTCCTTTAGATTCATCCATATCCAACTAACGATTTGCAAGCAAACCATTGTAATGGACACATGGCACCGAATCTGTCTCATTCATTCTTGTACTCACAGTATTTGTGGGAGCAAACACTGGTCATGACATAAGGTCACGTTAGACAAGAATACGATCTCAATCGCTATTATCACTACTAAAGTAGTCGACTATATTTCGAAAGAATAGAGAGAGTATAATAGAAGAATTTCCATAAAAGTCATAACTCCTACTAACCTTTTGTCGATGAAGAATAATTGATGTCTTCTTTGTCTTCACAGTCTTCGTCTTCAAGGTCTCTACTACTTTGTCTATATCCCAATTCCGAAATATAAACTCTAGTAGGCTAAATCAAGAATTGAGTTTTGACACCTAAAACTGACAACTAGCTTGACATACCAACGCTAGTGGGTTTGACCGGACAATGTCCTAACAATCTCCCCCTTTGTCAATTTTAGTGACAAAACCAATTTACATATGGATTCAAATAATATACAATGAAGTACTAACCAAATGTATCTCTTGATTTCTTGAATTCTTCAACTTCTCCCTTGAGTCTTGATGTGTTCATTAAACTCTTGTTGATGAATCCGTAGTCAGCAGTCACAACATATCCAACTCAAACAACCATAAAGGTACGCTTAAGCTTACGTGGCTTAGTATGCTCATCCCACATGTTGTTTGTGCGTAAGAGTAAGAATCTGAGAAAACTTTAAAGTTGGTGTATCAAAACTTTTAAAATGATTCTACTCATTCTTGATACGAAGCTTCTTCTCAGCTTTAATTACTCCCCCTTACTTGATACTTTGTGAAAAGCACAACAAGTAAGCACATGATGTTCTCCCCCTATGGTTATGCACCACAAGAAGTAAGAACCATATGTATTCTCCCCCTATTTGTCACAAAAATATGACAAAGTAGTTTGAGACTAGGGTTTCATACACCTTCGAGGATAGGTGAAGCTAAGTACTCGCATATCAAGTTTAAAGATGGTATACTTAGGTAATCTGAACAACAAGATTCCTGAGTTCTCACCTTATGGAGAAATATAGATACACTTTCTCCCAACATTCCACATCCACGCTCCCCAAAAAGATTTTTTATTAAGCGCAAGTTCAAAAGAACTCTCCCCCGTGTGGTGTCATTCAATAAAGAACAACTGATGTCTCTACAAGTAAAGACATATGCATATATTTACTCCCTTGTGAAAAGAAGTTTTTAATCTAGTTTGCCTCTGCCTAACAAACTAGATACTCTTGTTTCTAATGAACAAGAACGACACCAATAGATTGTCGAAGGTGTTGAAACGTTCGTGTATCTAATGGTTTTGTGAGTATATCAGCAAGTTGTCGTTCTGATGACACATGTTCAAGTATAACAATCTTATCTTCATAGAGATTTCTTATGAAGTGATATTGGATATCAATGTGTTTGGTCCTAGAATGTTCCACTGGATTTTCACAGTAGATATTCATAGTTCCCACCTTGATACCGTAGTCTGCGAGCATCTGTTTCATCCATAGGAGCTGAGTGCAGCAAGAGCCAGTTGCTATGTATTCTGCTTCGCATGTAGATAATGACTGTGAGTTTTGTTTCTTGCTGTACCATGCTACAAGATTCAACCTAACGAAAAACAACCTCCCGAAGTGCTTTTTCTGTCATCTCTGTTACCAGCCCAATCAGCATCAGAATAAGCTGCAAGATTGGTGTTGGTGTCAAAGGTATACGTAAGGCCAAAACCTACTGTCCCTTTAACATATCGTAGAATCCTTTTAATAGCATTGAGATGTGATACTCGGGGATCAGCTTGATATCTCGCACAACACCCAACACTATATGCAATATCGGGTCTTGTTGTTGTTAAGTACATAAGGCTTCCAGTCATAGATCTTTACTGATTTTATCAGTAGTTGCCATAGGTGTTGGTTTTGGTGATGAGTCATTCAAACCAAATTTTTCAACCATATCCTTGGCATATTGCTGCTGAGATATGTAGATTCCACTTTCGTGTTGTTGAACTTGTATTCCCAAAAAGAATTTTAGTTCACCTACATTACTCATTTGGAATTCTTCACTCAGTGAGCTTTGAAATTCCCTGGTAAGTTTTTTAGAAGTGGAGCCAAAAATGATGTCATCAACATAGATTTGAGCAATCACACTATCTTTACCATACCATTTTATGAACAGGGTTTTATCAGCACCTCCCCTGACAAATCCTTTTCCCAACAGGGAGGCTGTTAACCTCTCAAACCAAGCTCGAGGAGCTTGTTTTAATCCATAAAGTGCTTTTTTTAGCCGATACACTTTGTTTGGATGAATTGGGTCCTCAAAACCTTTCGGTTGAGCAACAAAGACTTCTTCCTTCAAATCACCATTGAGAAATGCTGACTTGATGTCCATCTGATAAAGTTTTATCTTCAGATGACATGCATGAGCAAGTAAAAGTCTTATGGATTCAAGTCTTGCTACAGGAGCAAAAGTCTCATCAAAGTCAATCCCTTCAATTTGGGAGAATCCTTGAGGTACAAGTCTAGCTTTGTTTCTTACAACAGTGCCAAACTCGTCAGACTTGTTCTTGAAGATCCATTTTGTACCTACAACATTAATGTTTGGTGGCCGATCAACAAGTGTCCAAACATTTTGTCGTTCGAACTCACTAAGTTCTTCTTGCATAGCATTAATCCACGCAGAGTCCTGTAGTGCTTCATCAACATTCCTTGGTTCAACATTAGACAGGTAGCACGCATGATGACAGATGTGCTTGCTTCCTAGTCATCACTTTTGTAGTGAATGTTTCTCCAATGCTGTCATCAGGTACATGACTACGACGGACCCATAGAGGTGTTTCAGGAGCAGTTGGCTCAACTTCAACCTCTACATCATCGTCTTTATTGTGGTCTGTCTCTGTATCGGTCATAGTCGGAACTACTCCAGTAGCGGCCGGTTCGGGAACCGTGGGCCCTTTTTCTACTGTTTCAATCGGCGGTAGTTCTGCCGGGGCTCTGTTATTCTGACGAAATCCAGTTATGTCATCAATGATAACGTTGGCCGATTCCATGATAACTTGAGTTCTTGTGTTAAAAACTCGAAACCCTCGACTGTCAGATGCATATCCTAGGAAAATTCCCTCATCGCTTTTTGAGTCAAATTTTCCTCTTTGTTCTCTGTCTTTAAGGATATAACATCTGCTTCCAAAGACACGGAGATAACCCAAGTTGGGTTTCTTACCGTACCATAGCTCATAAGGTGTATTCAAGGTGAAGGACCTTAGATATACACGATTAATAAGATAACATGCTGTGAACATTGCTTCACCCCAAAACTTTAAGGGTAAATCTCTGTTATGAAGCATAACCCGAGCCATTTCTTGAATATTTCTATTCTTTCTTTCAGCCACGCCATTAGCCTGAGGTGTGATAGGTGCTGAATATTGTTGAATTATACCCAGTGAGTCACAGAACTCGAATACCTTAGTATCTTTAAATTTTGTGCCACGGTCGCTCCTGATTTTCTTAACAGTGCGACCTTGCTCATTCTGGATTCTATTCACAATTATCTTAAACTCTTCTAGGGTATCATTCTTGTGCTTGAGAAATGCTACCCAGGTGAATCTAGTGTAGTCATCGACCATTACCAGAGCATATTTATTCCCACCAACAGATACTTGTTGGATAGGACCGAAAAGATCCATATGAATTAATTCAAGTGGAGCTTTGGTTGCTATACTGGTAGACACTTTATGTGGAACTCTTATTTGTTTACCCTTTTGACATGCACCACATATACCCTCTACATTGGCTTGTATCTTGGGGACACCTCTAACAAGTTCCTTGTTAATTAGCTTCCCCAATAAACGATAATTGATATGACCAAATCGTTCATGCCAAAGATGGGTAGATTCATCCTTAGTCAGGTTGCAACAAAGATCGTACTTGATATCAAGTAGATAACAATTGTTCGACCCACGAATACCACGAAAGATGGTATTGCCAGATTTATCTTCAATGGCGCATTTCTTTGCCTCGAAAACAACCTTGTGGCCTTTGTCGCATATTTGACTAATAGAGAGAAGATTGCTGTCATGCCTTCAACATAGACAACATCATGGATCTCGGGAATACCTGGAAGTTTGATAGTTCCGCGCTTGCTGATAAAGCAGCAACTTCCATCTCCAAAGGTTACGGGACCACCTTCGTAATCATAAACGTTCACAAACCAAGACAAATCTCCTGTCATATGCCTACTACATCCACTATCAAGGAACCATTGAAAAGGGGATGTAGACTTTAGAGCTACAGCTCCTAAGGCACATTCACGAGTAGGAGATGCTTCTTGATTTCTCACATGCTTTCTCAACTCAACAAAGAGTTTCTGAGCATTTTTATGCAAAGCTTTCAGGTCCTGGAGTTTTATCATGAATGAGCTGCATAAATATTGGAAGTGACCTTTTAAGCCACAAAAGGTGCACGGGTGTTCAATATCCATGTTTTCTGAATAAGGGAGTTTGAACCCGATTCCTTATCTTTCCCTTGAGACATGCTTCAGACTATATTCAGTATAAGGGTCTTGAATCCCTTTAGTCATTAGACTTGATCTGGATAGACTGGGGTTAATAGTCTGTTTCTCACGGACAACTATATCTAGCTTATTACTGAGCATTTTCTCTTTTTCAGATAAAACATGAATCTTCTCACTTTGAATGTTTAACCCGATATAAAGTCCTTCGACTTTTCTAATTAATCTCTGTTTTTCAATACATAGAGAATTGTGGTACGTTACAAGCATTTAAGCTTTGATCCATGACTCACAAGCCTAGATAAACACAGACAATTACGTCTTTATTGTGTTCATCACCTCTGATACCAACTGAAAAAGGAGGGGTACCGAAATACAACCAACTTTTCGTTTTGGCTCGTGAGTCTTATGGTTTAAGTTTGGACGATCTCAAAAATAAATATCCAAACTCTAATAACTGGAGTTGTGATCTTGGGGATCAACTCGACAAAGTTGGGACTTTGGAGTTAAACTCTACAGTTATTGGATAACGTACTACTTGGTGCTTTAATTATATAATCAGAGATATAATGCGGAAAGTAAAAGCACACAAGACACCAGAGATTTTTTTAACGAGGAAACTGCCTTGCAGAAAAAACCTCGGGACCTCGTCCAGATTGAACACCGCCCAATACAAACTGACTACAAACACTAGCCTACTATAAGACTTCGGTCTGGGATGTAGCAGAGACCAACTCAAGCCCTCCAAGCGAATTGTCTAATGTCGCACTACTTACGTCTCTAGATCCCCCACAGATCGTCACGCACTTGATTCCCCCAGCTGACGTCCTTTACAGGCCTAGGAGTTGCTTTGACCGATGTCAAAGGCTTGTGTCAGCAATACTGGCTTTGCAACCTAATTGTTGACGTATGGTCTAACTGTCCTCTATCAGTTTACCACACACAAGTTGACTTCCTTCGGATTGTTAAATCCAGGTCATACGGAAATCTACTTCACAAATCAGGGCTGACAAGCAAACCGAGTAAGCTATGCCCAATTTGTCTCTACCTCAGTTATACACAAAGAATCACTTAAGAAACTTGTATAACTGGAGCTAACTAGGTCTTACAACACCGAGTGCAGCCGTGTGTTGCTACCTTTCAACCTTGTGTGTAACATATCAGTTCTTGAATAGTCGTATAGCAGAAGAGACGGACTATAGAATAGACAAGAACGTGATCAGGTTACCAAGGTTACAGGTTAATCCGATTTCAACCAAATATGTGGTCTCAATCTCCTACCTGTGCTTCCCAACTCTCAAGAGAAGTCTTTTATAGTCGTAGGGAGTTCCCAGAGGAGCTGCAACCTATAGAGGATGACTATACCACAACAAGCGTTCACCGAAGTGAAAAGAGTTTACGTTACCTTCCCTAAGGACCTTCACGTATGCTTGATGCTTGCGGTATTTGTCCGTAGACACCTCTATTTATAACACTCAATAAGATAGGTTGCTTTGGAATAAAGCAATCAATTACTTGTCCCACAAGTTAAGGAAACCCTAAACTTGCCAACCTAGTAATAGAGATTAATCTCAATTGGAATTCTTTTTAAGTTTATCTGCCAAGTGTTTTGTTAGCTCAAAAACACTTCAAGATAGAATCCAACAGACCAGAGATAATCTTTATCTTATTGACTCATTGAGGATCGTTAGATGGACCACAAAAGATATTTATGTGATATACAAGTCCACCTAAGAGATAAAGGAGTTTAGAGTTTGACTCAAGTGAAATTCTGAAAGAATATCCACTAAATCCGACACCAGCAAAGTAACCAACATTGGATTCGCGTACAGGTTCGCGAAATGTTCAGTCACTTTGGAACTCAGAAGAAATCCGAGTTTCTGGTTTGCGAACCGGTTCATGAACCGTCCGCCTGTCAGATTTCGTCACATCTGGATTCCGCTGGAAGTTCTGGGCTCACTAGGACTTAGACGTGTGTACGTCCTCAGCTGTAATCCATGGACTCTTTGCTCAAGAGTACTCCTTTAGATTCATCCATATCCAACTAACGATTTGCAAGCAAACCATTGTAATGGACACATGGCACCGAATCTATCTCATTCATTCTTGTACTCACAGTATTTGTGGGAGCAAACACTGGTCATGACACAAGGCCACGTTAGACAAGAATACGATCTCAATCGCTATTATCACTACTAAAGTAGTCGACTATATTTCGAAAGAATAGAGAAAGTAGAATAGAAGAATTTCCATAAAGTCATAACTCCTACTAACCTTTTGTCGATGAAGAATAATTGATGTCTTCTTTGTCTTCAAGGTCTCTACTACTTTGTCTATATCCCAATTCCGAAATCTAAACTCTAGTAGGCTAAATCAAGAATTGAGTTTTGACACCTAAAACTGACAACTAGCTTGACATACCAACGCTAGTGGGTTTGACCGGACAATGTCTTAACAAAGAGAAGTTCCAGGGATAAAATTAATTTGATGATGCAAATCTCTCAAAGGTGGTAAAAATATTTGGTAATTCTGTTGGGAATAACTCATTAAAGCATGATAAAAAATGTCGTACCTTTTCAGGAATTTCCACCATAGGTTTAGCAACTTCATGTGAACTTAAAGAATGAGTTTGCTTCGAAGAACGAGCACTGGTACCAACTAAAGCAGCAGTATTCTGGTTTGAGTGTTCTCTTACAGCTGAAGGAGATCGTATAGGCCTGTTGATGGTGGTTTTTGGCGAGGAGGTCACATGAGTAATTTCGCATCAATTTCTGGCATCCTGGAACAGCTTGAGACCCGGTATGAATTTATTTTACAATAGGGATAAGATATTTGAATACCATTAG